>CADDIJ020002917.1:0-22719 GCA_902809745.2 Tetradesmus lagerheimii
GCGCTACTGTGGTGCGCACAGAGTCCTGAGGACACTGCATGGAGTAATGCGCTACTGTGGTGCGCACAGAGTCCTGAGGACACTGCATGGAGTAATGCAAAGGACAATACACCCACCTGAACGCCTGCAAAATTCTCATCAGGGAATGCCTGCCGCACCCCAACAAGCATTTGCAAGCCAGGAAGGTGGCCATCTGCTAATCACAACTGCACATGTTCGAAAGCCGGTTACTTGATGCACTTCAGAGCCAGCAGTGGGAAGCCCAATCAGCTGGTTAATAGTTGTACTCAGTGCGGTACTCTGGCGCACACAGAAGCTTCCGGAGACCTCTGATCGGATCATACAGATGGTGCCCTCACCTGCACGCCCGCAAAATTCTCATCAGGGAAGGCTTGCCGCACCCCAACAAACGTCAATGTGCTGCTGTGGCACACCAAGAGTGCAGGACGACTCTGCATCGAACCAAGCACATGGCTCCACCACACCTCACTTGAACGCCCGCAAGAATGCAGGAGGACTCTGCATCACATCAAGCCCCTGGCACCCTCACCTGCACGCCTGCAAAGTTCTCATCAGGGAATGCCTGCTGCACACGCACTATCCAGTCAGGAATGGGAACCCCAATTAGCTGGTTACTCAATGCACCACAGTGCGCCACAGTAGCAGAGTCCTGGAGGACACTGCATGAGTCTAATGCACATGGCTCCACCACACCACACCCCACCTGAATGCCTGCAAAGTTCTCATCCGGAAAGGCCTGCCGCACTCCCACAAACGTCTGGCGCGTCCTGCAGTAGGGGCTGGTCATGAAGAAGAGCTTGTAGCTGGAGCCGTGCTCCGCCTCCATGAGCACGCGGATGTCGTCGCCACACGCAACAGCCTGCTCCCAGCCGCGCGCACTCAGCGGCACCTGCCAGCATTTTGAAACGCAATACGAGGCGTTAGTCTTTTGACTGGCTACAGCTACTTGCGGGGTGGGGGGGAAAGAGGAGTTAAGACTGATGGTGGGTAGTGTGCTGTGCATTACGCGCACTCAGCTGCACCTGGCAACAATGGGAGGGTGCAGCAGCAGCAGCAGCCATAAAGTCATGCTCTGCCTCCATGAGCACGCGGATGTCGTCGCCACACGCAACAGCCTGCTCCCAGCCCGGCGCACTCAGCGGCACCTGCCAGCAAAGGAAAGATGCAGCAGCAGCAGCAGCAGCAATGACATTGAGACAGCTGGCAGTTGTGTGCTTGAAAAAGGGCAGCAGCACTACACTCATTCTGCAAACAGCAGCTATGAAAGACAAACAGCAGCTATGAAAGATGTGCAGGGAGCCGTGCTCAGCCTCCATCAGACCGCGGATATCATCGCCACATGCAACAGCCTGCTCCCAGCCACGCGCACTCAGCGGCACCTGCCAGAAACAGAAAGATGCAGCAGCAGCAGCAGCAGCAGTCGCAGCTACATCGGCACAACGTGTTGGCGGTTTTGATATGCACCACAGTGCAGTGGCGCTACGCTGCTTGTGCACATGAAAGTATGTAGAACACAGCACATTGGCCGCTGCTTTGGATGCGCAGACACCACCCTACACCATCCGGCATGCTACACTACCAGCGACACAGTGGCAATAGATTGCTACAGGCGCACCTCATAATCAGGTGTGGTGCTGTATATGCGGGCGTCCACGTTGCCTTGTGACTCGGCATGCCGCACTAGGATGATCTTATCAGGCAACGACTGAAAGTCCTCCAGCGTCATTGCCTTGTACGAGCCTCCGTACGCTAGCTGCTGCAGCTGCTGCTGGTACTGCTGCTGGTGCTGCAGATTCAGCATGAGACCTGACGTGCTTGCAGGATTGCTGCCGTTTGCTGCTGCTGCAGGTGCTGCAGGTGCTGTGGTGCTTGCAGGAGCAGCACTGTCCTGCAAGGGCCCTGCGAGAGCACGTAGCTGCAGCACTTCTTGATGCAGCTCAGTAATTGCTGCTTGCTGCTGCCGCACCAGCTCTGCTAATCCAGAGATCTGCTGCCCTTGGTCCTGCGAGCTTAGCAGCTGCCCTAGATCGGCTGCTGCTCTTGCTCCTGCTGCTGCTGATGTTGCTGCTGCTGCTGCTGCTGTACTGCTGGTAGTGCTAGCAGTGCTGACTTGGCTCTGAGGTGCAGACGCACAAGCGGGTAAGCTCCTGCTGCTGTACCTGCTGCGAGATGATGCTGAGCTTGTGCAAACACTGCTTGTGTGGATGCAGGGTGACGATCTCATATGCTGAGACGGCCATTCAGTGCTGCTCGCAATGCTGCTGCACTGTTGCAACTGCGCGCGCTGGCGGCAGGGCCTGTAGCAGCCGTTTCCTGCTCTGGTTGTTGAGTGATGTGAGCAGCTGGTGGCTACTGGAGCTACCGGCAGGGCGGGAGCTGGCCGAGCGCTGCTCAACTGCATGCACCTGTCGCAAAGGTGGATGCACAGCAGCAGAGCATCAGCAGCATCAGCACACTGATTGCCAGCGATAGTCAAACAGCTGCTGCTGGGTTGGCAAGAGATTGACCTGATGTATGGCTGTAATGTTGGTGAGCCTAGACATAACCTCAAGCAAGGAAAGCTGGAAAGATCAGAAGTACCAGTGCACAAACCTGCTGCTGTGCTGGTGATTGCTGTTGCTGTGGTGAGCGACGCTGGCTTGCTTGCTCACCTCATGCCCCTCGCCTGCGTAATGTTAGCGCTGGTCAAAGGCGACTGAGGCAGCGTATGCCGCATGCTGGTCTTCGCACAGCTGCCTCAGCTGACTGTGTTGCTCTGCCTGACGGGGGAACTCCGCGATCACCAGCAAGCCACTACCGCTACTGTTACTACGGGTAACCGGGTGGAAATGCAGCTCGACGCGGACCCTACGCCTGCACAGGAACCCGCCAAGCCTGACGAAAGGCACAGCCTGTGCTGCACAGGTCTAGGAGGAAACTGCAGAGATTGGTAGTTAAGCTTAGGACAGTAACAGGTGTGCGCTTAACGAGAGCAATTTTACCAGGGCCAGTTGACTGGCAAACGTTCCAACGCTTGCCTCGCCTGCAAACCCCATCTCGACACCGGAAGCACAGCGGAGCCCGGGATGACAGCGTGTCCAATCGACGTCGATTGAACAACCAGAATCTCCCTGGCAGCCATACTTGACAATGCAGTGCTTTGCACGGCATGACATGGGCTGTAAGGCTGTGTTCAAATGCAGTGGGTGTTACCTGCAAGTCGCCAGCCCCAGCACAGGCTTGATCGCTGCACTTTGAGCACCACAGCGTCTATGGATGGCGCCCACAAGCCAAGATCACACCATGAGCTGGATCCTGCAACCAAGGGTCGCTCCAAACCATGGACATCAGGGCTCTCACATCTGTTGTTGAGACGATTGTCTCTATGGCAGTGTCTTCCCCCGTGTGAGGTTCAGGCTTTGCTTGCAAGCAAAACCTGAGCCTCACACGGGGTGATACGCTGTCACAGCGGCGCACAGCCATACCGTGCGGCGCATGCTTCTGTGCAAAATCATTCCGTGACACAAACAATACAAGATCACGCGGTAGTAAGCATGTGCAGACTCTGCAGTGACCAGTCGGACTGGTCATATATCAGCCAGTAGCAACTGCAATGGAGCAGCACCTGTTGCGCACTTCTGGCTGACAGCCAACACACTTCAAACGTCTCGAAAGCCATGACGGCAAACCCATAAAGCAAGGCCCAAAGATGCACATGAGCACCGACGACGAAACCGACAAAACCATTTAATCTGTTCTGGAATGCACAGCCCTGTACACTGCGCACAAACTGTGTAAGCTCAAAGCCATATTATATGGCGAAGCAAAATGGACCCGATGCAAGGCACAAATTGAATTGACTGCACTAGCTGCAGGCAACCATCCAGAGAAAATTCAAGCACGAGACCGCTCACTCAACCAGACGGCACGACATTGCCTGCCCATGCAGCTCCGAAAAACTGTACCAGCTTCTCCTGCCATTGCCAGTGGAGCAGCCTACTCTGCATCCATCTGCCTTTGTTGCAATGCAGCTCACGCACTTCGTACACATTGCTGTGCTGCAGCTGCAGCCAACTTGTTATGCCACTGCCACGGCTGCTTGACACCCTCTGCATGACTCTCCAGACTGCTGGGGGCTCCGGGCACCAATCACTGCAGACTTGCATATCAATCTGCCTCCAGAGCCTCCCACATGTTGCTACTGCCACGGCTGCTGGACACCCTTTGCGTCACTCTCCAGTCTGCTGGGGGCCTCCTGCACCGATCTCTGCAGAGGCGCTTCTCACTCTGCCTCCAGTGCCTCCCACATGTTGCTTTGCCGCAGCTGCAGCGCAGGCCCCCGTGGCACTTCCACCGCCACGTCCAACTCAGCCTCCCAATCATCAGCAACCGGCACATTCGCTGCTGCTGCTGCTGCCGCTGCTGCTGCAGAAGGGTTGTCATCATCTGCCCAGGGATCTGGAGGGGGAGCAGCAGCAGCAGCAGCATCTGTACCTTTGCCCTTACCAGCGCTGACAGTCTGCCAGCCAGCTGCTGCTGCTGCAGCAGCAAGACTGCCAGCACCTGCTGCTGCAGCTGTCCGGCTGCTGCTGCTGCCACTGCTGCTGGACTGCTGCTGCTGCTGCGAGGGTACGGCAGGCACCCGGTAGCTACTGCTGCTGCTGCTGCCGGCTGCTCTTGCTGCTGCTGCAGCACTCCCAGGCGCTGCTGCTGCCCGGTCAACCCTAAACACACCGCGGATGCCACCTGCTAGTGTTTCCGACGCTGCTTTGTACACCTTCTCACTGCCAAAGCTCAGCAGGACAACCCCCGGTGCCTCTGTCTTCAACGTATATTCCCCAGCCCACTCCCGCAGGTGGTGCGAGAGGTGCGCCTGGGGTGCAACGTCGACTAGGTGTAGGGTATAGGCTCCAGAGTTGGCTGGTAAACCTCGCACCATAGCGTCCAGTGCAGTTTGGCTGATCAGCACCGCGGCCTGGGACAGCAGCTGTGTTGGGGCACCTGCAACATCGGGTGCAGCATACAGGCAAACATTGGAATTGTGAGACAAGCGCTGCAGTGGTGCTTGTTGGGTTAGTCGCCTGCACTGCGGAGAAGCAGACCACACAGCGTCTGCATACACTAACACAAGAAAGAAGGTTCACATCAACCTGAACCCATCTACCGCAGCTGTAATGAACATTTGGGCAGCACGGGTGGCGTCATTGCATGTGCTGTGGCTGATGAGCTACATGCATGCATTGCGCACTGCATCACACAGCGGTTCACACAGTGCCACGTGCATACGCATGCAGTGCCTCACGCAGTGCATGACTCAGACCCCAGGCCACACACAGCATCTGCTCAGTGCACACAACAGAACACCAGGCCACGACCTCAACAGCAACAACCTCGCCCCACCTGACGAGGGCGTCTTGAACACCTGCACTGCGCGGTTGGGCTCATTGCCCGTGCTGTGGCTCACAAGCCCAAAGCCAGCCTCAGCATATTCGTGCACCAGCGCCCGCTGCGCTTTGGGCATTGCTCCTAGGCTGAGGCGTGGCGCCTTGCTGCTGGGTGCCAGGAAGTCCAGCAGCTGGCGCTCCAGCTGCTCAATAAAGATGGGGTCCTGCTTGTAGGCCTGTAGAGCGACGTTTGCAGGAAGAGCAGGGGCAGGAGACAGCTGACCGTTGTTAGCACTGTAGTGACACGTGCCAAGCTTCTTGAAACCAAAGAAGACCAGCAGCACAAACATGAAGATCCGGTTCTGATTGTAAGCCTGTAGAGTGAGGCAGGTTTGCAGGAACAGAGGCGTGGCGCCTTGCTGCTGAATGCAAGGAAGTCCAGCAGCTGCCGCTCCAACTGCTCAATAAAGATGGGGTCCTGCTTGTAGGCCTGTGTGCAGCATAATGAAAAGAATTTAGCAGGACAGTGCGAGTTGATGGTTGTAGGCCAGCGCCGAGGCAATGTGGCGCTCCAGCTGCTCAGCAAAGATGGGCTCCTGCTTGTAGGTCTGTAGAGCGACATTTGCAGCAAGTGCAGGGGCAGGAAACAGCTGACTGTTGTGATCATTCTAGTGACACGTGCCAAGCTTCTTAGTGACAAAGAGCAGCAGCGAAGACATGAAGATCGGGTTCTGCTTGTGGGCCTGTAGAGCGACGCAAGTTTGCAGAAACAGAGGCGCGGCGCCTTGCTGGAGCGAGTTAGAAAGTCCAGCAGCTGGCGCTCCAACTGCTCAGTGAAGATGGGGTCCTGCTTGTAGCCTGTAGAGCAATGTTTGCAGGAAGCGCAGCGGCAGGATACAGCTGACTGTTGTGAGCACTCTAGTGACACGGCCAAGCTTAATGAAACCAAAGAGCAGCAGCAAAAACATGAAGATAGAGTTCTGCTTGCAGGCCTGTAGAGCAAAGCAAGTTTGCAGGAAACGAGGCGCGGCGCCTTGCTGCTGGGTGCCAAGAAGTCCAGCACCTGGCGCTCCAACTGCTCAATGTCAGTGGGTTCCTGCTTGTAGGCCTGTGTGCGCAACATCAATCATAATGAGTCTGTGTCATTGCAGGCAGGGTAAGGTTGCAGGCAAGCGCAGACACAGGGCACAAACCTGGATACCCCGCTCGACAAGCGCGACTAACCACTACAATGCACACCCAGCACTATGATGCACACCCAGCACATGACTCAACGTAAAAAGCACCATGCGCCCAGTGAGCAGCAGCACACCTGCAGCAGCACTGGCGAGTAGGTTGCGTGCGGTGCCTGTCCCAGTAGGCAGCATGCTGCTATGCATTGTCCACCCCAACCACATTATTGCTCTGCCCAGCTTCTACTTACCATGGCGAGCCCCCAGCATACACGTGATATGAAAAGCACCCTGTTTTGCATCAGGAACCCTGCCATGGTGCATGCTTGGCTCTGCTCTGTTGCTGCTGCTGGCTGCAGGGGTTTTTCACAGCATGTATGACAGGCTAGAAGCGCACCTGCAGCAGTGCCGGCGAGTAGGTTGGCGTGCGGTGCCTGTCCCAGTAGGCAGTATGCTGCTCTGTGTTGTCCACTGAAACAGCTGATCAATGTTAACACTCATGTAACACGTGCCAAAAAACTCAAACCACCAAGCAACCGCACGCGTTCAACGGAAGTGAGTGGCGCGCTGCATGCAACAAACAGCAACACACACCAGCACACACGCGGCGGCGCACCTGCAGCAGCACTGGCGAGTAGGTTGGCGTGCGGTGCCTGTCCCAGTAGGCAGCATGCTGCTCTGCATTGTCCACCCCGAATGCGTCAGCGATCTGGTGGCGCCGTGACTGCTGCTCACACTCCTTGTCACACTGCAGCGGCGCCGGCTGCTGACCCTGCAGACAGAACACGATAAAACATGTTGGCGGTTTGCTAGCCAGAACACATACGACAGGATGGCTTGTCACACTGCAGTGGCGCAGGCTGCTGACCCTGCAAACAGAAAGTGAAAAAACATATCGGCGATGGTTGCACCACTGCCACAGAAACACCACTTTCCTAACCGCAACACATAGGACAGGATGACCAGTGACTGCTGCTCACACTCCTTGTCACACTGCAGCGGCGCAGGCTGCTGGCCCTGCAGGCGATTTACAAGTCAAACAAACAAGGGATGGTTATGTTACAGCTTCCTGCAAAGCCGCACGATTTGTCGCCGCGACTGCTGCTCACACTCCTTGTCACACTGCAGCGGGGCAGGCTGCTGGCCCTGCAGACAGAATGTGACCACACACAAACACAAGCGATGGCTGCAGTGGTGCACGTTACTGATACAACAACGCGATCCAGCCAGCACATACGACACGGCGGTAAGTTGTTCGGGTGCTGCACAGCACTGACAAAATATTGCCCCGTACAGCAGCAGTTTGCAGCTTGAAAGCTTCCATTGCTTCATCGTCCTAACTCAACGCCAATGCCAGCAACAGACAGTGCTTACAACAGGATCTGAGAGAGAAGAGTGAACAGAGAGATGAGGCGTACCTGCCGCACAGCTAGGTGTATCTGCCGTCGCCCGCATGGGCACTTTGCAGTGGCCTTCACCAGCTGAGGCCCAGCAGCAGCAGCAGCTGCTGCTGCTGCCCTGCTGCTGTCCGCTGCTGCTGCTGCTGCCGCTTTATCACCAGCTGCAGCAGCCAGATCAGGAAACTCAACAACTGCTGCTGCTGCTGCCGGCCTAGCACTGCTGCTGCTGCTGCCAGCGCTGCTATGTGCAAAGACAGGACCTGCAGAGGGCGCCGGCCATTGCTGCTCTTCTGACGGCTGCTGCTGCTGCTGTTGCTGCTGCCGCATGTCAAAGTTCTCTCCTAAGTCATCATCTATAACTTGCAGACCCCCCTCTGCTAAAGTGCCAGCATCAGCATAAGGATCACTAACAGGCGCAGCAGCCTCAACTGCTGCTGCAGCACTGTCTGCCTGCCTGCTACTGGATACAGCTTCTGCTGTTGCAGTATTGCTGCTGCTGCTGCTGCTGCTGCCACCAGCACTTGGGCCAGCAGGCGGTCTGCCTGCTGCTGCTGTTGCTGCTGCTGCCTGGGCTGATCTGCTGCTGTTGCTGGGTGTTGCTGCTGCACCTGCTGATGAACTGCCTGCTACATTACCTGCTCTAGCTGTCCTACGAAAAGGAGATCCAGCACCAGCAGCACTGCCAGCACCCCCACCCCCACCAGCACCACTGCTGCTGCTGCTGCTGCTTTGACCGGCGCCTGACGTCCCACTAGCACCAGCAGCAGCAGCAGCTGTACCCACAGAGGGCCACTCCTCTTGCCGCTGCAGCTGACTACTGCTGCTGCTGCGCTGCTGCAGCAGCAGCCCTGCAGCCGATCCCCTGCTGCTGCCAGCGCCGCTGCCGCGGCCGCCGCCAGTGCTGCTGCTGCTGCCGCTGCTTTCACCTGGGGTGCTGTATTGCTCCATCTGCTGCTGCTCGCGCCACGATGCATGGTGCCCCCTGCCTGCCTGCCTTGGGATGATGGTCGGCAGATCAATGGCCAGCTGGCGCGCCTTGCTCCTGCACAGCAGGGTCAAAATGACAAAATGACAAATAAATGACAAACTAGAGAGCATGCATATTGAGTGAGCTGATGTTGGGACTAGACTGCTGCAGCATGCACAATCATTGAATGTGGTGTCAGGCCAAACAGCACGCTACCGCACTGGGCATGGTTAGCCACCGCTTAGCGTTATTAGATATTAGGCAGCGGTGGGCAGCCAGTCCTCTTGCAAATGCAATCTATGTGTTGATACGTACAGATGCTGGATATCGCGCAATTGCAGTAAGTGTACTCGTGCGCAGCAGCAAGAGTGGACTGTTGGCAAGTTTATTAGAGATGGCATCAGCAGAAGCACAGCATCACGTAGATAGTCAAGCCAGCTATCCTGGCTACAGCAAAGGGTCGAAATTTAGTGCCAGCTCCTGCAGAAAGCATGCTGCCAGCAGTGCAGTACGTGTACATGTAGCACATGCTGTGCTCCGGCACCCTACTGACTGACACGAGCCAGACAACAACCATGGACACATTTGATGTATAGGCTTATTTCTGTTCGCAACGAAGCTGCGCTGATCGGACATCGATCCCTCGGCCGAGCGAAAGCAGGTGTTTCTCGCGCCAAGGTTGAGGGACATCGACATTGCAGCCCTTATCGCTCTGCAGACGCCCCGATCAAATTTATATGCTATTTATCGAATCGATTGCGCCCAGGTTCGCGCGCTGAGCTTTCCATGAAATGTCTAAACTCCAACTTTGCACACAGCCAGCCTATAGCCCACTGAACCCTTACCACCCCGATCATTGCACAATTTTGGGTCTCAATATGCAAATACCACGGCATACACAAGACATAAGACCTTGAGAGGTGTGGGATGATGGTGGGCAGATCAATGGCCAGCTGGCGTGCCTTGCTCCTGCACAGCAGGGTCAAAATGACAAAATGACAAAATAAATGACAAAATACCACGGCATACGCAAGACATAAGACCTTGAGAGGTGTGGGATGATGGTGGGCAGATCAATGGCCAGCTGACATGCCTTGCTCCTGCACAGCAGAGTCAAAATGACAAGATGACAATTGTGACAAAAGTAACAGCATCCGCGAGATGATGGTGGGCAAATCAATGGCCAGCTGGCGCGCATTGCTCCTGCACAGCAGATTCAAATGTGACAAGTGACAAAAGTAACAGCATGTGCGAGATGTAAAGCCACGAGAGGCTTGTGATTATGATGGATAAGTCAACGGCACGTCAAAACAACACAAGTGCAACGAGGCGCAGGTGGCAGCAGAAGAGACTGGACCAGCAACGACATGCAAGCTTGGCAACATGCAGCTCCTGCAGCTCCTGTACCGTCTTCGCGTCTTCTGGTAGATACTCAATCATGGTGGCTACCGTACCTGCTGCCTCTTTGCTATTGCTGTGGTTCTCCAGCTGCTCAGCATTGCAGCCCGCGCTGTCTCAAAACCTTGCCTCGTCACATACACCACAAACCCCTGGAAGAACCCTGAACCGCTCACTTCTTGAACCACGGCATCTTGTTGCTGTGCCTCTCCAGCTGGTGGTCCCGCAGCTCCTGTTCTGTTGCAAACGCCACCATGCCGCTCTCCCCACACTCGCCCTCGTGATTACCAAAGCTGCTGTCTCTTTGATGTTGCTGCTGCTGCATTGTGAGCATGTTCCTCTGGCTGGTGAGCACTGCAACCAGCTCTGATCTCAAAACCCCACCCCACCACACCACACACAGCTACACCACGAAACCCAAGATAAACCCCAAACTGCTCACTTCTTGAACCGCGGCATTTTGTTGCTGTGCCGCTCTAGCTGGTGGTCCCTCAGCTCCTGCTCTGTTGCAAACGCCACCATGCCGCTCTCCCCACACTCGCCCTCGTGGCAGGGAAAGTGCTTCGCCTCATAGTGCTCGCGCAGACCAGCAGAGTCCCTGCAGCAGCAGCAGCAGCATGGGGTGACAACGCACAGTATCGGGCTAACATCAGGTTGCTCAGTTGCTCCTCACTTGAAGTACTGGTGTGGCTACGCCATCACTACTCAATCCATGCATCAAGCCAATAGTATACCTCTGTTTCTCTGGTCAAGCCAGTGGTGCGCCACAAGGCACCTCGTTCTCCTATCAGCTCACTCAGTTGCTACTTGTAACACTGCTCACATGAAGTAGAGGTGTGGCGTGCCTGCTGCCTGGCACAGCCCAGCACCTCTGTACTCTGTACTTTGTTCAAACCCGTGCTGCGCCACAATAAGCCAAACATATCCTATGCTTTTAAGTCGCTACGTGTAACATGTTAGTAAACACTGCTCACTTGAAGTAGAGGTGTGGAGTGCCTGCTGCCTAGTATCTTTGTACTCTGTGCTTTGTTTTGTAAACCCGTGCTGCGCCACAACAAGGTGGACTCGTACCACTACTAGGCTACTCAGATTTTGCTCACTTGAAGTAGAGGTGTGGCGTGCCTGCTGCCTGGCACAGCCCGCACAGGAAGTGGCGCTGGTTCATGTGGCCCCACATCTCATCGACAGCGCAAACCAAACACTACTCATTACATGTATCAAGCCTATAGTACAACTCTGTTACTCTGATAAAGCCATTGCTGCGCCACAATAAAGGGAAACACGTTCTACAATAGGCTGCTAAGCTGCTACGTGTTACACTGCTCACTTGAAGTATAGGTGAGGCGTGCCTGCTGCCTGGCACAGCCCGCATAGGAAGTGGCGCTGGTTCATGTGGCTCCACATCTCATCAACAGCGTAGAACCAGGCGTTGCAGAACTCGCAGTGCTTGTGCGCTGACGCCTGGTGCGCTGCTAAGCCCTGCGGCGTGTAGGTCTCAAGCTCCAGCGGGAACCTGGGGTTTAGCAGGCGAATGAAATGCAGATGCAGGGTTCAGAAGCTGCATTTCAACTATGTTGCAGAACTCGCAGTGCAAGTGCGCTGACGCCTGGTCCTGCGGCGTGTCTCTAGCTCCAGCGGGAACCTGGGGTTTAGGCAGGCAAATGAACACATACACAATGTTCAGCAAACACCTAGGGTTTAGACGAATGCAACACAGATGCAGGGTTCAGCGTCAGCTTCTCAACGTCCCAACAACATGCACACACTAAAGCACACACACGCCAGCAAGACATATATACATACGGTCAAAGCTCCAGTTCCGGCCAATGCACAAACCACACTCACTTGCGGCGTGCGGTCACACATGTTGGGCACATCTGCAGTCCCCTGTGCATGAACTTCAAATGCTCCTGCAGCTGCCGCATGCCCTTCGGGGTCACACAATTGTATGCTGATACGCCGTCAGACACACAACAGAACACAGACAAAAGGGGAAACCGCAACCCAGCTACAGGACGTACACGTGCGGTCAATGCACGATGCGGAAGCGGTTGTGCACTCACTTGCGGCGCGCGGTCACATATGTTGGGCACATCTGCAGCCCCCTGTGCATGAACTTCAAATGCTCCTGCAGCTGCCGCATGCCCTTCGGGGTCACACAATTGTATGCTGATACGCCGTCAGACACACAACAGAACACAGACAAAAGGGGAAACCGCAACCCAGCTACAGGACGTACACGTGCGGTCAATGCACGATGCGGAAGCGGTTGTGCACTCACTTGCGGCGCGCGGTCACATATGTTGGGCACATCTGCAGCCCCCTGTGCATGAACTTCAAATGCTCCTGCAGCTGCCGCATGCCCTGCAGGGGCCGCTCCCCCAGAGGATCACACTCAGGGCATGCCAGCGCTGTCAGCTGCAGCAGTCGCACATGCAGCGGCATGCGGCCGGTGTGGCTTTCGGGGCATGGGATGAGGCTCTTTTCTGACAGCACGCCAGGCGCCCACTTGGGTTTCTGGTAGAGCGTTGCACGCTGCTGCAGGAGGGCTTTGAAAGAGGGGATGGCCTTGCCCGCTTGAGGCGTTGCGATGACCACCACCTGCGTGACAAAGTGACAGGAATAACATGTCATACCATCATATGTCACACTGGCGCGATGTGCTGGGTGGAGGGAGCGCCAGGTACTCACAGCAAGCAACCATCACCTCACATTCTGCCACGAACGGCGGTGCAGGCTCTCAACTACTGTACGCACCTGCTTGGCCTCTGTCTTGCTCACTAGGCAGCTGTTGTCGTTGTAGCACAGCCGCACACAGCACATCACACGCATTTACGAATCTCATGCGGATCATTCAAGGAAGCACACCTGCTTGGCCTCTGTCTTGCACAGCGGGCAGCGGTTGTCGCTGTAGCACAGCCGCAGCCGCAGGCAGCACATGTGCCAGCACGTCCCCCATGCAAATCGTTGCACCTGCTTGGCCTCTGTGTTGCAGAATAGGCAGCAATTGTCACTTTGGCACAGCCGCACACAGCACACCACATGCACGTACTAATCTCATGCGGATCATTCAACAAAGCACACCTGTTTGGCTTCTGTTTTGCACTGTGGGCAGCGGTTGTCACTGTAGCACAGCCGCACACAACACAGCACAAGCACTCACGCATCCCACAACTTGCAAATCGCAAAAACGCACCTGCTTGGCCTCTGTCCTGCTCACTGGGCAGCAGTTGTCATTGTAGGACAGCCACACACAGCACGACACATGCACTTCCGAATCTCATGCAGATCATTCAAGGAAGCACAACTGTTTGGCTTCTGTCTTGCACAGCGGGCAGCGGTTGTCACTGTAGCACAGCCGCTTACACATTCACATATCCCACCACAAACAAGTGGGAAAACAGCCCACCTGCTTTGCCTCTGTTTTGCACCGCGGGCAGCGGTTGTCACTGTAGCACAGCCACACACGTCACACCACACATTCACGCACCCCACAACACGCAAATCATGATCTCAAGCGCACCTGCTTGGCCTCTGTCTTGCACAGCGGGCAGCGGTTGTCTTGTAGCACAGCCGCACAAAGCACTACTCAGGCGGTTATTCATCTCACATGCTGTTCATGACATCAAACACACCTGCATTGCCTCTGGTTAGCATAGTGGGCAGCGGTTGTCGCTGAAGCACAGCCACACACAGAACAACACATGCCCTTGCACAAATCCCACAACACGCAAATCGCGATCTCAAGCGCACCTGCTTTGCTTCTGTCTTGCACAGCGGGCAGCGGTTGTCATTGTAGCACAGCCACACACAGAACAACACATGCGCTTGCACAAATCCCACAACACGCAAATCGCGATCTCAAGCGCACCTGCTTTGCTTCTGTTTTGCACAGCGGGCAGCGGTTGTCACTGTAGCACAGCCGCAGCCGTAGGCAGCACATCGCGCACAGCTGGTGGTGATCACAGGGGCCCACAGCAATGGACGTTGGATGCTCAAGGCACACCACACACGTTATCTTCTCTACATCCTCTGCTGGAGCTGCTGCTGCTGCTGCTGCTGGCGTCTTGCTTGCTGCACCTGCTTGTGAAGCGCCAGCTGCTGCTGTTGCGTCTGCCACGGCTACTGTTGTGCTTGAGCTGCCCTTCTGCTGTGCCTTCGGCTGCTTGCTGGATGGAACGCTTGCTGCTGGCTGCTGCTGTGCTGTCGATGCTGCTGCTTCTGCCTCCGCAGGCCATGCATCATCACTCGGTGCTGCTGCACTTGCAAGCAAGCTGCTGCTGCTGCCACCTGCCGTTGCTGCTGCGGGCTCTGCGCCAAAGCTGTCCCCTTCGATCCTGCTGCCCGCGTACGCATAGCCACTCATGTCCCTGCCTCTCCCGCGCCCTCTGCCCCTGCCTCTAGCAGCTGCTGCTGCTGCTGCTGGGTCCGGCAACCGCCAGCTGTCAGCTGTTTCTGCAGGATGCAGCGCTGCTGTTGCTGCTGCCGCTGCAGCTCCCCGACCACCCCGACCCCTGCCTGCTGCTGCTGCTGCTGCTGCTGCTGCAGGCACTGCCACACCAAACCCTGCTGCTGCTGCTGCTGCTGCTGCTGCTGCGTCACGGCCACCCCGACCCCCACGACCACCCCTGCCTCCTGCTGCTGCTGCTGCTGCTGGAGGTGCTACACTAAACGCTGCTGCTGCTGCCCCAGGAACTGCCACACCAAACCCTGTTGCTGCTGCTGCTGCAGCATCACGGCCACCCCGGGCCCCGCGGCCACCCCTGCCACCTGCTGCTGCTGCTGCTGCTGCTGCTGGAGGTGCCACACCAAACGCTGCTGCTGCTGCTGCTGCTGCAGGCACTGCTACACCAAACCCTGCTGCTGCTGTTGCTGCTGCATCACGCCCAGCCCGACCCCCACGGCCACCCCTGCCTCGTGCTGCTGCTGATGCTGGAGCTGCTACACCAAACCCTGCTGCTGCTGCTGCTGCTGCTGGATGCTGTTGTGGCATCACTCTGCCCCTCCCTCTTCCGCGGCCCCTGCCAGCGCTGCTGCTGTCACCCAGGTGGTCCAATGCTGCTGCTGCAGCACTCGAAGCAGCTGCAGCATCAGCAGCAGAAGCTGCATGTGGGGCAGCACTTCCATGAGCACCCTTTGCTGCTGAGGCTGCCTTTTGGGGTCTCAAGCTGAGGTTGAAAGGATCAGCACCAGTTGCAGCAGATGCAGCGAGTGACGCAGCGGCAGCAGCTGCTGCAGCATCCTCTCGCTGCTGCCATGTCATCTGCTCGTTGCGCTGCCGCTGCTGTATCTGTGGTACTGCGAATGCCGCTGCATTTCCATTGGCTGTGCTGCTGCTGCCGCTGCCGCCGGCTGCTACTGGGGTACCAGGGGTGAATGCAGTGGCAGTAGATAACAGGCGACTTCCTGCACTTTGATCTGCTGTGGCGCCACTTCTTGCTGCTGCTGCTGCTGAGCCTCCAGCTGCAAAACCAGCTCCAAACTGGTCAAACCTTTGACCAAATGCGTTTGATCCGAAGGAATCTGCATTGAAGGCAGCTGCAGACGCCCGCAGCCCACTGCTGCTGCCACCCCTGCCTGCACCGCTGCTGCTGCTGCTGCTGCTGCTGCTGCCACCGAAACCAAGTTGAGTAGGGCCAGATGCAGCTTGAGAGCTAAAGCCAGAACCAAATGAGAAAGGAGCAGCGGAGGCACGCAGCCCAGCGATGCTGTTCCCTCTGCCACTGCCCCTCCCACCACCTGCTGCTGCTTCTGACCGCCAATCTTGGTTGCTGTGGCTGCTGCTGCCGGCACCAGCACCAGTATGACTACCACTGCTGCTGCTGCTAGCAGCAGCTGTCAATGCAGATGCTGCTGGCCTTGCTGCTGCTTGTTTGGTGGCAGCAGGTGCAGCTGCTGCAGCAGCTGCTGGGCTAGGTGTGCCACTGCTGCCATCCCCGCTGCCGTTGCTGCTGGTTGCCTGCTTCGACAGCTGTGACAGGACCTGCTGCATGCCAAGTACAGAGCAAAAGCAGCTGGCGACAGCAGAAGCATGCTCCCTACCCTCGCTGCCGCTGCTGCTGCGATTCAGGCCCTGTACAGCCACAGCTGCAGCAGCATCTGCACTTCCAATGCTCCTGCTGCTGTGCTGCAAGACAGCTGGCTTGCTGCTGTTTGGATCAGATGAACTGGTGGTGGCATTGCTGGCTTTGCTGGCTTTGCTTGTACTCTGCATATCATGGCTAGCGCTGTTGCCAGATGATGAGGATGCAGCAGCAGCTGATGAAGAAGAGGCCTGAGCAAGGCTCTGAGCTGCAGCACCAAACGCAGCATACGTGCTTTGCTGCTGCTGCTGTTGCTGTTGTGGTGGTGGTGTGCTGTCAACTGTAGCCATAGGTTCCTTGGGTAACCACATGGCTGTACCAGACTGCGGCTGTGCTCTGCCTCTGCCCCTGCCTCTCCCCCGCTGTGCTGCGCCAGCTGCTGCTGCTGTACTTGTGCTTGCTGAGCTGCTGCCTGCCCTGCCTGCGCCACGACCGCCACCAGGACGGAAGGAAAGCTCATCTGCGGGACCCAGAGCGGTGCTAGCTGCCAAGGCTGCAGCTGCTGCAGTGGTTGCAGCATCACTACCTGCTGCCCCATGCTGCCTAGCGTCGCCTGAACGGCCTCTGCCTCTGCCACGACCTCGTCCACGTCCTGCCTGTGCCTCCATCGAAATCTACGTTTTACGGTATTGCCTAAGTGGTGCTGCAGCCTACTGGATGTAAATCAACCCACCCAGGCCTCTTGCGCCCACCGCCTTTCCCTGCCTGAAGGCATTACAGCCTGCACAGCGGCAATCAAGGATGATTGAATGATCTACAACCTCATCGCTCGCTTACAGCTTGAGGTCGCACGCGACGAGGGTTTGAAAGTCATATATCACTCCTCACGGACGCTTGGCGATGGCATCACGTCTTGTCTCTGTACTTTCAAATATAATCCTGAATATTTCGTTGAGTGTGCTGATCGAGCTCCGTTCCTTACCGTGCAAGCATCAGCAGCAGTACAACAGCAGCAGCAGCACTAGCAGCAGCACCAAATAGCATCGATTCGCTTCACCAACACCGCTCGCTGAACGCACAGTTTAGCAATGACAGAGGCGTCTACCAGCGCTGCCAGTGCGGCTAGTGCTGCAGAGCCTTCTAGCAGTGGTGCAGACAGCAGCAAGCTACAGTACTTGGAGCAGAAGTATGGCAACAAAGCAGCACATGTGCACCTGTCACAGCCGGAGGTGGATGCCATGGTAGACAAGGTGCTACGAGACAGCCCAACAGTGCAGTACCTGCTGGCCTCTCTCAAAATGGTGAGGGTTACCGACAAACAGACGCATGCTCAGGCTGTAGCAGGACAGCACTTGCTGGAGGCCCCTCTGCATGTTGCAGGAGCTAGAGCCAGCAGGATGTGTTATTGATGTCTACCAGCACCTGCCTCAGCATTTGCAGGACTGGATAGGCGTAGCAGCAGCAACTATGGTATTGCAGTCTGTGCTCTGCCTGTCAAGCCTGCATACCAGCATGCCCATCGTCACCATGTAAACAGCTACACTCGTCATGGTGAGATGGTTGCAGCCATAGCATCACTGCCAGCTTGCTGCACCAGCATGCACCTACGGCTCCCTGCACAGTACACAGATCTAGCTGTGTTTGTGTGCAAGCGAAACGCGCAGTTGACATGCAATACGGAATCCAACAGCAACATGCTGCTGCTGCAACGGCATGTCTGCTGCAGGGTGGGTGCGGAGTGGGCCGGCCCTTCTTCCATGTAACGCGCTGCGCTGACGATGTGGGGGGAGGCTTCTCAACAGACTATGGGGTGAGCTGCTGCAGTGTTACCGTCTGTGCCAACGCACAGTAGCAGCAGCAGTATGTTGGCATTTGTGCATGCCAGCTGTGATGAGGATGTGGGGGAAGGCTTCTCAACAGACTATGAAGTGAGCTGCTGCAGTGTTACCGTCTGTGCCAACGCACAGTAGCAGCAGCAGCATGTTGGCATTTGTGCATGCCAGCTGTGATGAGGATGTGGGCGGAGGCTTCGCAACAGACTATGGGGTGAGCCGCTGCAGATCTGGATCTAGTAATGCAGTACACGCGCAGTGTTATTGTCTGTGCCATCGCGCAGTAGCAGCAGTAGCATGATGCATTTGTGCATGCCAGCTGCGCTGACGATGTCTGGTAAGGGTTCTCAAGAGACTATGGGGTGAGCCGCTGCACAGCTGGCAGTGTGCCACCGCGCAGCTGTAAAGATGCATGTCAGCAGACTCTAGGGCAGTATCAGCATGGTACACATCATTACAGTTGGAGGTGCTTTGCAGCAAGAGGCCATCTGCGATCCAGCACCATGACTGCAGTGCTCCTTGCTGCTGCTGCTGCTGCCAGGTCATCCTGTGCCACAGCAAGCTGTCCACCTACAAGGAGGTGGAGCTGGCAGTGGCGCATGAACACACCATGAACACAATGCACCCCGCTGCTGCTGCTGCCGCTGCTGTCAGGTCATCCTGTGCCACAACAAGCTGTCCACCTACAAGGAGGTGGAGCTGGCAGTGGCACACGAGCTCATCCACACGTACGACTTCTGCAGGGCCTCAAACCTGGACCTGACAAACTGCCACCACCACGCATGCACAGAGGTACGGAGTGCTAACCCGCCGGTTCGCCTGATGACAAGTCATGCGTTGACTTGCTCACACAGCTGTGCAGATGCACAGCAATCAGCCGCTTGTGAGATGCCGCCTGCGCTGACAACGACAAAGCTGGCGACTGGCGTTATGTAGCAGGTGGTCTGCTCACATAGCCGCTGCTCTTCATGCTGCTGCTGCTGCTCCTGCTGCTGCAGATCCGTTCTGCCAACCTGTCAGGCGACTGGCTCTCTTCCTAGCAGTTGGTCCGCTCACCCAGCTGCTGCTGCTGCTGCTGCAGATCCGTGCTGCCAACCTGTCAGGCGATTGGCTCTTCCTAGCAGGTGGCTAGCTCATCTAGCTGCTGCACTTCATGCTGCTGCTGCTGCTGCCGCAGATCCGTGCTGCAAACCTGTCAGGCGACTGGCTCTCTTCCTAGCAGGTGGTATGGTATGCTCACCCAGCTGCTGCACTTCATGCTGCTGCTGCTGTTGCAGAGTTGTGCTGCCAACCTGTCAGGCGACTGGCTCTTCCTAACAGGTGGCTAGCTCACCTAGCTGCTGCAATTCATGCTGCTGCTGCTGTTGCAGAGTTGTGCTGCCAACCTGTCAGGCGACTGGCTCTTCCTAACAGGTGGTCTGCTCACCCAGCTGCTGCACTTCATGCTGCTGCTGATGCTGATGCTGCTGCAGATCCGTGCTGCCAATCCGTCAGGCGACTGGCTCTTCCTAGCAAGTGGCCAGCTCACTCCACTGCTGCACTTCATGCTGCTGCTGCTGCTGCTGCTGCAGATCCGTGCTGCCAACCTGTCAGGCGACTGCTCCTTCTACCAGGAGTTTGTGCGCGGCAACTTGTCAGAAGCCATGGTGGGCCAGCACAAGCGCTGCGTGCGGCGACGTGCGCTGCTGAGTGTGTCGCTCAACCCGCACTGCCAGGGTGGCAAGGCAGAGCAGGCAGTCGGAGATATGATGAAGCACTGCTTCAGGGACACAGACCCCTTCCCGCGGATACCTGGCCTGTAGGCGGTGCACGTCAGCGATAAAAAGCAAGTACCGACAGCGGTACTTGCCTGCAGCCTGCATCAGATGACTTGTAATGACAAAGGTCTCCAGCTGCATCATGAGGTTGGCAGTGATATGTCACACAGTGGTACAGTAGCCTACTGTGACAGTGCTTCCCGAAAGCGGCTGCGGAGCGTGCCAGAGGGCCCGGAGTCATGTTTTGAATCAATGTGCTTGTGGCGCAGGATACTTTGCGTACACATGTTCATAATGCAAGGGAGCATCAGTACGCCTTCAGCCTTCAAGCCAATGATTGAGAAGTGTTACAAATGGGCCTCATCGTGAGGCCTCAAGCTCATGCTATCACTGCTCAGCCCAAGTCCAGGCTGCTGTCGCAAAGCCAAGTCGGCTGCTGCAGTATTAAAAGATCATGCGCGCCTCATGCGCTCATGCGGCCCGCATCATGACGCCAGTGGCTTATGCATGCCATGACGGTCAACTTGACCATGGTTGCACTTAGCAATACAGATCTGTCGGGCCGGTGGCTGTGATGCTATGTAACATGATGAGTATGCCATACTTCATTGAGAAAAAAACAAAAGATCGGATCTGATGCGCAGCCTGCGGTGTGTGTACCGCGCATGCACATCATGATGACCGCCATGTCCGGCAGAGATAGCCTGCAACACGGTGTCACACAGGCTGCAGCAGCTATTGTCAGTGCTGACTCAGCAAACAACAACAAACGTTGTTGGGCCAACAGATCCAAACACACCACCGTATATGCACACATTGTGCACCGCAAGTTTGTGTATCACGATGCACAACCCAGACGTGCCACGTCTTTACTTTACGGTAAAGTGCATGGCCAGTGTGCCGATCCCACTGTGATCAGCACATCATGCACAAGTTGTGCAGCCTGCACAGAGGCTCTGTGTGCAGCACACAACCACAGCACGGCCTGCTCAGCTCCGGTGGAAGCTGCACACCCGGCAGTGGCAGTGTGTGATGCTATTGTCAGCGCTGACTCAGCACAAAACAGCAACCCAACAGATCCAAACATGCAACCGTATATGCACACATTGTGCGGGTTGTGTATCATGATGCTGACTTATGTGAGGTGCATGGCCAGTGTGCCGGCCCCACTGCGGTCAGCACATTGTGCAGAGGCACACAACTGCTGCTCAGCCTGCTGAAAGCTGCACAGTGGACAACTGCTGCCAGTGGCAGGCCATGCTGCGGCTGAGTGCCTCTGCACAGCTATCATTTCTGTGCACAACTAGCGCCAGGCCTGCTAACCAAGAACCGGGGCAGCTCAAGGTCATGATCCCCTTCGATAAAGCTTTGATAAAGCTCATGTCATCCGTGTCAACCTGTGTGAACAACATGTATGGCCATATAGGCACTGCCCACTCAGTGAGTGTTTGTACTCAGTACAGGCTGTAGGGAAGCGCTTAGCGTCCGCAGGCAGCGCCTGATGCAACAGATCTGGATGCGTGTGCTGCGTTCATCATGCTACACCAGCGTGACACGTAGAGTCATGCATGCTTTGCAGCCCGTGAGACGCAGCTGTGAAAGACAGATAGAACACCTGTAGGTATGTAGCAGTCGATGCCAGACTTGGGTACATAACGCTGATATAATGGGGCAACCGCCGCCACCGCGGCAGCTATCCCCTGAGGCCGAGGCTATGCGCTCCAAGTTGGCAACATTTCATTCGCATGCGCCATCTGCATTAAATCATCTCAATGATAAGTTTAGGTTTACAGAAATTGTTGATGTGTTGTGCTCCTTGCCGTCGGGCAAAGCTGCTGACTTGCAGAACTTGACGTGTGAGTTGCTGCGATTCCCTACTGAGGAAGAACTAGAGGTTCTTGAGAAGGGTACCCATGGCCAGCCGCGCTCGACGGCAGGACAATCAGGTGCACCCCGCCGGCAGGGGTACATATTTGAGCCGTTACTTCGTTGTGTGGCATGGGTGGTGAAGCAACTCACTATGCAGAACATTGATGCATCTGCATGGCCCCGTGTCCTGCAGGTGTGCAAGCTGATCCCTGTGCCCAAGTCTGGACAGGCCAGTGAGCCCACCAATAGGGACATGTACAGAGGTATCAGCATTTCTAGCATCTACAGTCGTGTGATTGACCGCCTGCTGCACCACCGGCTGGACCCCGCAATGGAAGGCTTGGGTGTGCGTGCTGTCACACAGTGTGGCTTTCGCAGGGAGCATGGTACCATTGATGCATTGTTTACACTCACACACCTTATCAATCGGGCTCGGCATCAGCGTAAGACGTTGTATGTTGTGTTTATTGATTTCAAGAAGGCGTTTGACACAGTTCCTAGGGACTTGCTGCTAGAACGTTGCAAACATCTTGGTGTTCATGGCCGCTTTTTGTCTCTGCTTGAGCGCTTGTATGACACCATCCAGATGCAGGTTGTGGTGAATGGCAAATTGGGTGAACCCATTGACACGTGCCTTGGCACCAAGCAAGGCAGCGAGCTCAGCCCGTTGCTGTTTGGGTTGTTCGTTGAGATGCTGCATGAATTGATAACCATAAGAGGCAAGCCTAGCCCGGGTGGGGGGGTCACCCCTCTTGGGCCTCGGGTTGGCTCTCTTCATGTGCCTGACCTGTTGTATGCTGATGATGGGTGTCTTATTGCGGAGTCTCCCACAGATGTGCAGTCCTTGCTGGAGTGCTTGCAGTTGTTCTGTGAGATAACTGGTATGGAGGTCAACATGCACCCCAAGAAGACGTGTG
>CADDIJ020002918.1:0-120267 GCA_902809745.2 Tetradesmus lagerheimii
GGGACATACTCCGGATGGGGCCCACACGGCGCTCTCAGCGCGAACGATTAACCTGAACAAAGAAAACATATCGACCAAAGATTACTGTTGGTTTTTGGAAGCCACTGCTAGCGTGCTCGACCCTTGGCAGTCGCAGAACGTTTTCAGTGGGAAATTGTGACGTGGGACCAAGGCGTTTGCGGCTCGGAAAAGCCACTACACGGGCTGAGCACACATAATAAGATGAAAAAGTGCTACATGATTAGTTGTTGAATATATCAGGTTCTGCAGTGGCCTTTTGGTTGGACACCAGCTCGACAGCAGTGATCGGGGAGGACGTACATCACCCCGCTGCACAACAGAACCCACGAAACAAACGTTGTTTATACTTTGTATGCTATGTTGACACACCACGGCCGCCAGTCTGCGTTGATTGGCCACAGCAAGAAATCGCCCACACCCGCACTGCTGTGCTGATCGAAGGCTGTTGTGTGCTGCGGTCCACCTATGACAAGCCTGTGCCCGCTGCCATTTGCAGCTGGAGCTACACTTACGCAAGTGTATAAAACATTTAGTTTGAATTCTATATCAGCAACATTATCAGCTGAGCGGCACTGTGCGGAGTGAACTTTGAGTTAGTCCCGCGTGTGTTACGAGTCAAGAGCGTCGTTCGACCCATGCACAGCTCCGCTGAGCCTATAACCTTATATAAGCAATGCAAGTACAACAAAAACTTGTTTTAAGTGTTTGGTTGGCGTCCAGATGCACTCTAAGGTGTCACCTCGAGTTAGTCCCACATGACAATTTTCTTCCGCTCCTGAGGGGCGCGGGGCCGATGGTGTTGATGCTATGGCTTAATGGGTAACATGATGATGATGATGATGATGACAATTTTGGGACCTGACCCTCAGCTCGTGTTACACGGGCCTTGGACTTGCTGGACACACAGCTGATAGTGGGTAAGATGATGATGAGCCGACGATAGGTGTCTGTACAACACAACCTTTGCCAGCACGCCCATGCTATACGCCATCTTCAGCCAAGGCGCGCCTGACGACTCCCGTAACAATGCCTGCTGAAAACAAAGTGCACGACGAAGCACGTGATCACGTTATGCCAGGTTGCACCGTGCTGCTGCATATGCCAACACCCTGCGACAGCTCAAATACAGGTGCAAGTCATCTGAAAACATTCATGGTCACACCTCCGCAGAATGGCACTAACGCTTGTCTAAGTGCCAACAGACCTTTGACCAAAACTAGGAAAACTGCAATCATCTAATAATAATAATCAATCCTTGTAAGCCATACCTTTTCGGCATCGGCAACCGCGCCACTACAATCATCTGTAGCGAGCAAGCGACTGCCATAACACGAGGCCAGCAGATCTACAACATGCATAACACAAAACAGTGCACATGTCTGCAACATGTTGTGGGACCAAATGTTATGCAACGAAGGTACCATGTAGCATGTACTCGTAGGTTTACTAGTCAAATGGTTTGGCAAGAACAACACACCCGTGGCCTACATTTCGGCAGGGACGCTGCCCACACATGTCCACCTCTGCACCAGTCGTTCTTGCTCCACAAGGTTTGCTGCGTATACTACAGTTTCAGCACCTGCACTGCCTTACTGCCGGACATAAAACACACATCCTGCCACGAGACAGCCCAAACAGCATCCCATCTGTCAAGACACACGCACCACAAGCATCGCATAACCAAAAACCAGGCAGCCACACGCTGTCGCAGCCATCATCAGCTGCACCCCCTGCAGATACCCCTCCTTTCACGCGGCAGCTCTTCGCCGCCAGCAGCCGCGTACAGCATGCACGCATCCAAAACAAACTGCTTACTAAACAGGAACCACCCCCTAGCCAGCCTTCCTACCTGCTGGCCCTCAGACGCTGGCCCTCAGCCCTGCTGGCCCTCAGACGCTGAGCCGCACACCACAACAGTGCCTCGCCCACATCCATCTACCTGCCGCCCACCAGCGCGCGCAGCTGCGTGGCCAGTGAGCTGTCAGTGGCCAGCACTGCCTGCAGCCCCTTGATCAGGCCCTCCTTGCCCTCACCAGTAGCCAGCATGTCCTGCACCAGCCGCGAAGCAGCCTGGCTGCGCAGCGCCTTGAGCTCCACAGCAATCTGGGCCTTGCCGCCAGGGCTCTCAGCCCATGCCAGCAGCGCCCTGTCGCTCTCGTGCATGGCCTCAAACAGGCCAGACACGTCGCCACCAGCAGCAGCTGCGGCTGCTGCAGCAGTGGCAGCTGCCACTGCGGGTGCGCTGGCGCTGGGCTCCTCGCTGCTGATGTCCCTGCTGCCCCAGGCCAGCTCGTCATGCAGGCCGCTGCCAGCCATGCTGCTCCAGTTGCGCACCATGGTCAGGGCCTGGCGGCGGCTGATGGACACGTCAGTGCTGGCCACATGCCTGATCAGGCCCTCCTCAGTGAGGCGGCGCTTGAGGCGCATCGCGAAGAAGCGGCGAGCCTCGCGCCAGGGCACCACGCCCTGCAGCACGCCCTTGGCCAGCATGCGCTGCGGCGTGTCATGCATGTCTGCAAAGCGCAGCGCCATCTGCTGGTAGGCGGGCAGCAGCTGCTGCACACGCGCCTTGATGGCAGGGTCGGACCTGATGGCATCATTGGCTGAGGCGCCGTGCTGGGCCTTGAGCTCAGCCACGCGAGCCTTGATGACAGAGTCAATCCTGCAAGGGGCAAAGCAGCAGAGGGGGTGCACAGGTCAGTCTCGAGCGGATGTGTCCAGGACAAATGCGCAAAGGCTGACATTGGCAAAAATCACGTGTTGCAGTACAGATCCCTGGCTTGGTTTACTTGTGACTGAGCTCAGGCAAGCGGCCAAACATCCGGGCTCACCCGATAGTGCCACACCCGCCTTGCAGCTATGCGGTGTGGCAAGCCCTGCTGTCACAGCTCTCACCTGTGCATCGTGGCAATCAGCGCGTCCTGCTTGTACTTGATCTCCACCACACCTTCGGGCTCCAGCACACCACCGCGAGCACGGGGGTCAGCGAAGGCCTGGATGTGTGTGGGGTTGATCTGGCTGTCCACCACCACCCAGGCTCCACCACGCAGCTCAGCGCCACCTGGGATGTACACAAACACGGGCTGCTTGTACACACGCAGGTTCTCCACGATGGTGCTGCCGGCCTGCAGCACGCCGTCAAAGAGGTCGCGCTGGCCGCCAGCAAAGCCGCGCCAGTTGGCCAGGATGAACAGCGGCAGGCCCTCGCGGTCAAACTCCTCAATGGCCTGAGCAGTCTTGTCAGCAGAGTCAGGGAACCACACCTGCAAGGGGGATGTTAGGAGAGGCAACCAGGGCCAGGCACAATCATGCGCTTGTAAACACACTTTCAGGGGGCTGTGCGAAACAGAGATGCGCTGCCTGCTACGTTGTCAAATTGGCCCACAGAAACGCCACATGCACTATACGCTGAAAGGCTGGGCAGACATTATCGACATGTTATTTGTGCTATGCTGCTGCAGCAGAATCCTGCGCACAACTGTTACACAGTGCCGCTCACACACTGCCGCGCGTCTCACCTGGCCAGCCTGAGGGATGGCCTGCTCAGAGGACTCTGGTGAGCCAGGGTCAGCAGGCACCACGCGCTCCACGGTCTGCGTCTCCACGGCAATCACACCCACAGGGATGCCACCCAGACGCGCGCGGCCAGTCACCACCGTGCGTGCCCAGCCTGCCTGCGCCTCCGTGAAGCTGTTCTTGTCGAAGAGGCCAGACTCCCAGCCATCAGGGCACTCGCGGCCTGCAAGGGCAGCAACAGTGCATGTTGTATGGTAAGGCAAATGATGCTGAGCCGCTTGCTTCACTGTGCTACATGCAGCTGAGCAGCGGACATCATGTGGCGTGCCAAGGCAGCAAGCACACAATTACACTGCTATGTGAACTGAACACTTTACTATCTGCAATGCAAACATTGCCACACCCTTTCTCCCACAGACACGCCGTGCCTGTCCCACCCACCTGAGATGGCAGCACGCGGGTCCAGCTTCTCATGCTCAGATGGCTCATACACCACTGGCCTGTCCACAGGGTCGCTGGTGGGCAGCAGGGGCGGCTCAGCGCCCAGCTGTGGTGGGCAGTAGCTCAGCCAGCGCAGCACCACCTTGACTCCCTCCAGGTCGTCGTTTACCACGTAGTGGGACACGCCGTTCTCACCCATCACACGGGGGCCACCCAGCTGCATCTGGGAAGTGTACACCTACAACACAAAGCAGCGAAAGTTTCAGATAGCAGCAGGGTGGGGCGTCAGCACTGGCACAGGAAGCAGACAGCCAATACAAACCTGTTGGACAGGAGGCTTGCCAACCTATGCACAGTCGAAGGCACCTGCTCAAAAAGGAGAGCTGCACATGTGCCACAAGCAGTGCTTGCCACAGTGCCGCCCCCGTCTGTGCCCACGAGCGCCCCAAACGCAACGCTTGCTTCCAGCACAGGGCCTCACCTGGCGACCCAGCACCTTGTTGAGTGCGCTGTAGCCGGTGAGGATGATGGGCTGGTCTGTGCGCTGCACGCAGCGCCTGCCCAGGCGTGCCAGGTAGGCGCCAATGCCCACTGTGCGGCCGCTGACCAGTGTGATGGTGAAGCCCTCACGCCAGGCCCTGCAGTCACACATACAGGCAATAGTGTGGGCTGCAGGCAACAGCGAGGTGCTGCCGTATATTAAATCGCCTTGCACAGTGCCATGCGTGACTGCAGCAACACCAGACAGCACACCATCACAGAACAGCACAGAAGCAGCAGCCACGCCAACACCCGCCATTCATCTCACCTGCAGTACAGCGTGCCGATGGCTGCACTGCCGCTCAGGTTCTCCACGCCCAGGCCGTCGTCGTTGCCGATGATGTCCTGCAGCAGCCAGCGCTTCTCGCCCTCGGGCGTGGTGGTCAGCTGCGCCTTGACGCCCTTGCCCACCACTGCGTAGTCCTCCTCGGTGAGGTACATGTAGGCGATGCCCTTGGAGGGGTCGTCCTCCTCCCAGGCAACCTGGATGACCTTCTGGACCTGCACGTGGTGGCGGCAAGTGAACAGAACGTTAGCATGAAAGCCGACACAGCACAGCATGGGCATGAGCAGTTACTTGTGCGCAGCATGTCAACTGCAGCATGATATGTGCTACATGCTGCAGCAAGTGAGAAAGCCTTGCAACATCTAGCTCAATCCACAGCTGCCCAAAAGCCGCACCCACCTCCTCAGCCAGGCCCACACGTGCACCACTGTTGGCTGCAAGGTACACCAGAGGCAGGCGCTGCTCCAGGGCCAGCTCGCCTGCTGCCCTGAACAGCGCATCCTCTGTGGGGCCAAACGAGCCGCTCTTGTGCGTGATGTCGTTGGCCACAGCAATGACCTGCCTGCCCTGCTGGCACTCGGGCGTCTTCAGCGTCATGTGCCACGCGACCATGCCCACATCGTTGTTGCCTGGGCCACGCTCCACGCGCTTGAGGCGCAGCGTGTTGCTGGTGAAGTCCTTGTCAGCCTCGCCGGCCAGCACCAGCTCGTGTGCCTCCACCAGGCGGCCCTGGGGGGGCACAGACTGGGGCTCGCCAGCAGCTGCGCGTGCTGCCCAGGTGCTGCGCAGCGCGTTCTCAAACACGCTGGGGAAGTCGTAGCAGTAGGTGGTGTTGAAGCGGCGTGCAGACAGGCGCTTCACCTGCAGGTTCTGTAGGCAGAAAGCGCAGTGGTGCAGCCGAACATGCAGGCAGAGGACAACAGCATCAGCAGTTGCTCACTACAGACAGATGCTGCTGCAAAGCTACGCCGCTCCTGCCGATTCGAGCTCATTGTATCAGCAAGCTTGTCACGCAGCTACGAGCACTACAGCTGCAATCGCCACAGCCTGTGTGTAAGCTCCAACCCCTGTACTGTCATATAATTTTAAGCTGCAACACCCACCTCCAGGCGCTGGTAAGGCGCCAGCAGGGATGTGCCGTGCAGGCCCGTGGGTGCTGGCATCAGGCCAGCCTCCAGGGGCAGCGTGTAGACCAGCTTGCCCTCAGGGGTCAGTGACTCGCGGTACACCTCCACGTGCTCCTCGCCAGCCTCGTGGCCTGCAGGGTGCGTAGGCGAACAGGAAGCAACAGCGATTGTGCTTGTGGGCATGCAGGTGACAGCACCTAGCGCGTAGATGGGCTGACACAGCATTTACATTGCAGGCGTCAGCGGTACAAACAACTAAGCAATGCTGTACACTGCAGCAGACAACCAACTGCTCTGGACGCGCCCAACATGTGATTTGCTTCAGCTCACCAGTAGGGCAGGACACCAGCAGGCGCCAGGCGCCACCAGGCACCCTGAAGCGCATCTCCCACACAGCCACGCCAGCAGCCCTGAACATGGTGTTGTGCTTGGCCACAAGTGCAGCGCAGGCGCTGCGCAGGGCACTCGCCACGCGGCCCTCATCCACGCCGTGCAGCGGCAGAGCAGGCAGCACGCTGTGGAACAGGTGCACCCAGTCGCTGCGGCCAGTCAGGCCAGAGTGGTCTGGCGCTGGGCGGGTCAGCTCCTCCAGGCAGTTGGTCTGCATGCATGAACAGGAAGTATGCAGATGGTACATAAGCATAAACATGCATGCACACTGCAGCAGGAAGCCCTGCCTGTGTTGCTACAGTTGCTATTCAGCCATGGTACAAGGCACATGCATACTATCAGGCTTGCTGCCTCAATGTGCTTGCAGCTTTGATCCCCTTGTGTGCTACTGCTGCTATGCTGTTTCATCAGCTGCAACCGCCAGGCGCGCAAAGTGTTCAAAGTGTCTGTGCAAAGACAACAAACACCCTTATGTACATAGCACTGGCAAGACGAGCCACCCACCAGTGCCTCCTCCAGCTCATCCACCGCTGCAGACACCACGCGCTCTGCGTTGCCGCTGTAGGTGGCAGCCAGCACTGCAGGCGAGTTCAGGTGGCGCACCAGGCCACGCAGGAAGGTGCGGCGCAGTGGGTTCTTGCCTGCACCCTCCTTGCAGTTGTACATGTGCCAGCGCCTGTTGCGGCTGGGCATGTACTTGGCCTCCAGTGGCGCGACTTTGTCCAGCTCCAGCAGGCGAGCAACAGGAGGCTCCACCTGCGACATACAAGCAGGGCGCACAAAAGCTTTTCAGAGGTGGATTTGTGACAGGGGTAGACATGCGGCACTGCAGCTTGTCACCTTTCTGCATCCAGCAGCATGCTGTCTTCTGGCGCATGTAGCCCAAGCTGATCAGCTCATTGGTCGATGCTGGCCAACACGCAGCTGCAGCACAGCACCTGGCCACCCGGCAATCAGCCGCTGCTTCCACTCAGCTCACCTGCTGCAGGCACGGCTCCACCTTGAAAGCACCAGCGGCCTCATCCCACATGAAGCCGTTGCGCACAGGCATCAGCGCAGCAGCTGCCAGCACGCTGACAGTGCCGACCTTCATGGCACTGAGCAGAGGCGTTGCCTCCTTGATGGCTGCGGCCACCACGCTGGTGATCTCCTTGGCATCTGCGCCCAGCAGGTTGGCGTCGTTGCGCAGCAGCCTGCCGGCACCAGTAGCGCCTGCCAGTGCATCGCTGCCGTTGCAGACTGCGATGTGCAGGGTGCTGCCGCTGGGGTCCACCTGTGCCTGGCTGGCCAGGCCGTTCACTGCTGCTCCTGCAATCTTGAGGCCTGCAGGCAGGTCGCGCAGGCTGGGCAGCACCAGGAAGGCACCCATGCTCTGGCGGCGGTGCTCAGTCTGTGCCAGGCGTGGGTCCTGCAGGAGCACAAAGGCAGACAGAGCATACAGAAATGTGTAGCAGGATGAATGAAGCACGAAGAGCAGTTCACAGCAGGAAGGGCTGCTGAAAGTGCAAACAACTTCCCATTCGCCATCTGCACCATAATGCCACATGCTTGTGCATGCAGGACCTGCACCTGCACCAGCTGCGTGGCTCACCTGGAACATCCAGGTGGCTGTCAGCACAGCATCATGCTGGTCGACCTGGGGCTCGCACATCAGGAAGGGGAAGTACAGGCGCTTGATGTAGGTCACCAGTGCACGGTACTGCAGCGCGTGGTATTTGTCCTGGTTGTCCACGATCAGGCTGGCCAGAGCCTCCTCAACAGCAGCTGGTGCGCCAACCAGCGTCTCGATCTTGTGCTCCACAGCTGCAGTACGGCAGGCAGGTGCAGGACAACGGCACTGCAAGGTTAGCCCATGCATGGGAGGGCACACACAAGGGGACACATGCAGCCATCAGTTTGGCGAGTGCTACTATGCAGGTGCGGCTCATGACACAAGCCCTACTGTACCTGCACACACGGTTCACTGCTAAGCTCACCTGGTGTGATGGCGCCGCCAGTGCTGCTGTGGCGTGTCACCTGGGTGGGTGCAGCCTGGTTCATCAGTGTGGTGAGGCCAGTGAACACACCTTCACGCAGTGTGGTCTTGCGGGGCACCACAGTGGCCTGGCCGCTCATGCCACGCATGCCAGCCATCAGGTCGCCGCTGGGCTGTGGTGAGAAGGGCGTCACAACGCCTGCTGACACTGTGGGTGACAGCTTGCCATCTGCCTCGCTGAACATGTCCAGGCCTGACAGTGCGCGTGCCACCACTGCGCGCAGGTCAGCCTGCAGGCTCACCTCCTACAGGCAGGTGGAAAGACAGCAGACAAAACAGCAGGTGCAAATGTGTAAGTAATTACCTCGGTTCAAGCAGTGCAGCACATGGGCACTCCTCTGCCCTGTTTATCTCCTTCGTAACAACCAGGGCGTTCATGATGCTGACAGCATTCAACAATGCAGAGAGTTAGCATGCAACACTCAGGTGCTACCCAACAATAGCCGGCCAGGAACTCACCAGCAGCTGCTGTGCACGCAGCGCCACCTCTCCTGCAGGCTTGCTGGACAGTGCTGCGAAGCGGCGCAGCAGTGAGCGGTAGGGCACGGGCGCTGGCATCACAAACGTGGACAGGATGCGGTTGACCAGCTCCACCTTGTGCTTCAGGCCCTGGTGGCTGATGACCATGTCCAGCACAGCCTGGTGGTCCTTGGGGTAGGACTTGCGCAGAGCATCCACCATCTCCTGCTCAGTGGTCACGCCAGAGCTGGACTGGAACTTCTCCTCCACATCTGCAAACTGAGACAGCAGCTCCTGCACGATGCTGCGCGCGTACTCTGCTGGGCCCTGAGCGTGTGCCTTGGCAACGCGCACGAGCGGGTCCAGCTGCTGCTGCAGTGCGGCCTTGTCAGCACCAGCACCCTGAACATCACACGCAGAAGGCACAAGGCAGTCGCACAAACAAGGCTCAGTGATAGGACAGCAACAAGAGCGATACGCGGTACCACTGCGTGCCAGCAAGCAAGTCCCACTGCACAACAGGGTGCAATCACTGCAAGCTCACTGCATACTGATAAGGTGACACACAGAAGCGCCTACACCCATAGAAGAGCAGTTAGCAGCTAGTGCGGTTGCTTACCTCCACCGTCCCGCGCATGATGCAGATCAGCATGCGGCCAGGGAACTCTGTGTTGGCGCGGTCGCCAGTGAAGGCGCTGTTCAGCGCAGCCTCGTGCTCTGCTGTGACTGCATTCAGGCGTGGTGCCAGGCCAGGTGGCAGGCGGCCCTCGATGTAGCTGAACTCCTCATTCCACTGCAGCAGGGACAGTGCTGGGTTGTCCAGGCACTCCACCAGCTCCAGCAGCACATCCTCCACAGGGTAGTTGTAGCCTGCAGGACGCAGCAAGTGCAGGGACACCAGCAGTAACCAGGTGAGGACGCGAGGTGTGCACGAGGTGTGTCAGCAGACTGCAACCCTCCTGCCAGACACATACAAGCGAGCACTGCAGCCTGCTGCTGCACTGCCATCCTCATCTGCTGCTGCTGCAGTTTGATACCGGCTTGCCGTCAGCACCTAGCCAGCTGCGAACTGTCAGCTGCAAGACTCCATACATGAGTCCTCACCTGCCATGATGGCCTTGGCAGCGCTCAGGGCCTGCTTGAAGCGGTGTTCCAGGCGGCCAGAGTGCACCTGAGGCGGGCCCAGCTGCGGCAGGTTGTCTGTGAAGTTCTGTGCGCGCCGGACCTGTGTGGGGTCATCCAGCTGCATGCGTGCGATCAGCTCGCCAGCAGCCAAAGCAGCGCCCTCATTCACCTCAAAGTTGATCACACCAGCAGCAGGGCACAGCAGGTCCATCATCATCTTCATTACCTCCACCACTGCAAAGCGCTGGCCCTGCTCGACGTGCTCGCCGTTGGCCACCAGCTGGCGCACCAGCTTGCCAGGGGACTGAGCCACCAGGCGGCTGGGGTCCGCCTCCTTGGCGATCAGGCAGCTGAGGTTGTCAATGACCAGGCGAGTGCCCATGGCCTCCTCCTCAGTGTGCAGCACATGGCTCTCACCATCAACCTGCAGCAAGCAGAGAACGCAACACCAAAAGCATCCATGTGTGAGCTGTGTGGCCGCCTTGTGCGCTGCTCAAGCCTGCGTATGCAATAGACACGCATGGCAGGCCCCATCGTCACACAACGGCAATGCTAGCAGCTGCTGCTATATTATCCCTGCCATGCTGCACGAGCTTGCACACCTGCAGCAGGAAACCACCATCTCCCAGCTTGCGCGCCACCACGTCCACGTTGCTCTTGTTGAGCTGAACGTTGAAGATGAACGGCGCGCGCCGGATGACCTTCACGCTGTACTTGAAGTCATCAATCACCATGTTGTCCTGCAGAATGGTAGAGCACAAGGCAGGCGCAGCACAACAAAAGCACTAGGTGAGCAGCTGCTAACTTGCAGACAGGCAATGGGGCTCCAAGCAGGTGCGAGCAACATGGCAGCATGCAAGCAAATGCTGGTCCATGTAACTGCACTGCAGCAGCTCGAGCTGTGCATACAGCGATACGCATCCTCCCACCCACCTCAAAGTAGATGAGGCTGACATCGTGTGGTGGCAGCTGGCCCTTGGCCAGGAAGCCCAGGTACTCAGCAGCCTTGCAGGCAAAGGCCTCGTGCGCACGCACAGCAGCAGCGCCAATCACGCACAGGTGCCAGGGTGGCCGCTCAGCGCGCACGTTGGCAGCAATGCGGCTGTCCAGCCAGCCGGTGTGGATGGTGTTGTCCACAAACTCAGGGCTCTGCAGCATGTCTGCTGCGTAGTCGATGATGGTGTGGATCTCACCGCGCACACGCACGTCGCGCAGCGCAACCACCATGGCACGAATGGCTGCCTCGCGTGTGGGTGCCTTGGCAAACAGGTGGCCAAACTGCAACAAGCAGCAGCAGCAAAGGGAGGATGGGGTTCAGTGAACTGCGCCAAGCACAGCCACGTCTTTCGTCTATATACATGCTGTCTTTCATGACTTCAAAGCCTAGCCGTGTGCTGAAAGTACACGCGCTGATTCATTTGCTATCATTCCTGTGTAACTACGATTGCAAAAGCGGAGCAAGCGTACAGTTGAGCCACACCTGGGAGTCTGAGAACTCGTGGATGCCGCCACCGCCCTTCACGCTGAAGTAGCCCCACACGTTGGGTGAAGGCTTGAAGACTACCTGCAGGACAGAGCGAAAGCAGCATCAGCACATAGATACAGGTGAACCGCTGCTCACACTGGATACTGTGTAACAGATGCGGATTGCCCAGAGCAGAACCAACACCAAGCCAACATAGCAATGCTCGGCTGCTTCACCCAGCTACTATTCGACTATGCAGCACATCCTGCGCAGCACAATAGCACCATTAACCCACCTCGTCCACGCGTCCAGCAGTGGGCTTGAAGCCGTCGCCTGCGTTCTCACTGGTAATGCGCACAGCAACCACGTGGTGCTGGGGCAGGCGCTGGGGGGTGTTCTCAATGTCAAAGTACTGGTCACCCTTGGGGTCCTGGTCAAAGCTGGTGCGCAGCTCTGGCATGCGCCACAGAGGGATGCCCATGCCCACCATGAGCTGGATGGAGGGAATGTTGGTCTCTGTGATGCCCTCAGTCACAGGATGCTCCACCTGAAAGATAGCACAAAGCCATATGGCAGCAACAATGCACGGCAGTGTTTTACAGCAGCAGGATGACAACTATAGTCCTACTGCACCCGGGCAACCGCAGAAGACCTGCTGGCCGCACCCACCCACAGCACAGGCTATGTGCAGACATGTGTGCTACTGCCTGTCAACAGAAAAACACAACACAAGCCACACCTACTGTTCGTGCAAGCATGTGCTGCTCAGCTGCAAACCCAGGCCCCATTTCGAACCTGCAGACGAGGGTTGAGCTCCAGGAAGCAGTACTTGCCCTCATCAATGAGGTACAGGTACTCCACAGTGGCAGCACCCTGGTAGCCCACGCTGCGGGCCAGTGCACGTGCGCAGCGCTCCATGTCACGCAGCTGCTCCTGGCTGGCTGCCAGCGCTGGGCCCTCCTCGATGATCTTCTGGTGGCGGCGCTGCACGCTGCAGTCGCGTGTGAACAGCGAGGCCACGTTGCCGTGCCTGTCAGCCACCAGCTGCACCTCCAAGTGCCGGCTCTGTGGTGCCAGCTTCATGGCAAAGATGGGCGAGCCAGGCACCTGCAGCAAACAGACGACAGCATGTACCAGGCAAGGTTGATGCGCGCAGCGCAACGCACACCAGCATGCACACCATGTGTTGCCACGTAGCAACACTTATGTGCATGTTCCTGCAACACGGACAGCAACAGGCAGAATCATGACACACATCTGCCGCTGCTGTCCACTGCTGTTGCCCCCGGTCATCTCCTGTTGCTGCTGCTGCTATTACCAACTGGAGTGTGTCGCGCACCTCTCCCTGGATCTGCTTGAACACCTGGCGCACTTCATCGTCATTGTGCACCTTGCGGATACCCTTGCCACCACCACCCCATGACGCCTTGAGCATGATGGGGTAACCAATGCGCTGGCAGCTCTCAATAGCCTCGTCCAGGCTGAACACACAGGCCTTGTTGTAGGTGTCCTCTGGGATAACGCCGTTGCAGTCTGCAAAGGACACAGCCACCCCAGAGCCAGACCAAGGCAGCGTGGGCACGCCAGCTGCCTGAGCCAGGATGGTGGAACCAATCTGCAGGACAGCAAACACATGCAGACACATGTTGAGCATAGCTGAAGGTTGTGTGGATAGGCGCATGTATGTGCACAGCTGCAGGTGCGCCTCCATGCACATGAAGGAGTTGACATAACTGCAGTTGACCCCCTTGCCCAAGAACACAAGCAGAACAGCTGCAGTTTGATTGCACCATGTACTGTGGACTGGCTGGACACGGAACATAGCATTGCGTACATAGCCTATGCTTGCAGGTACGAAAGGTATGGCTTACAAGGATTGATTATTATTATAGCCTATGCTTGCAGGAACACTGCTTCCGGCAAACAAAGAACACAGCATTACAGACACAGCCAATGCTTGCAGGAACATTGCTGCAGGCAACAACTATCTCCTGCAAGGGCAGCTGTACAGTTGTGCCAGCGCACCTTGTCTCCCAGCGCTGCCATGGCCTCAGCAGGTGGACCCAGGAATCTGATACCCTTGGCTGCCAGAGACTGTGGCAGCTCAGGGATCTCAGATGCGTGGCCCCTGCATGCAGCAACAGAGCCGTAGGTGTAAGCAGAACGTGGCTGTGATCCTGGATGTGCTGTGTACAGTCGCAAAGGCAGGCTGAAAGCTACATAGCACAAGAGCATGAGTCCCAGCGGCTGGATTACCTTGAGGGGCTGGATCAACTTGAAGGACAGGCGCAGGTGTACATCTGCCCACTGCATGTGTCTGGTGAGTCTACAGCATGCATCTGGTGGTGATCTGGTGCATCCTGCAAGTGATGAATGATGCCTGCATCCCTGCTGCGAACTCACCAGCCTGGCCACACGGCATCAACACCAGCACGCTCTGCCACCTGCACGATGAGCTTGACATTTGCGTAGTTGTTGTTGTTGGTGCCGCCTGGCACCTCAACAAACTGGTCAGCCTGCATGACGTGCTCTGCGTTGATGCGGATATCCTCTGGAGTAGCCATGGCCACCATCGCCACAGCGCGCGGGTGACCGAAGGTTTGCACAGCCCATGTGCGGATGCTGCGCATGAACTTGACTGCTGCGAGACCGTTGTTTGCCACCAGGACACTACACAATAAGCAGCAGTCATCAAGACACAAGTATGTCAGCAACGGCGGGCATGCTACAGCGGGGCAGGAGCAGCAGTGCTAACCTGCATCAGTTGTGGCAGTTGTAGCTGGCTTGGCTGTCAACCCACCTGTAAATAGGCCTGTCTCCACCCATCTCCGCGACAAACGTGTCTACCATCTTGTTGAGGCTGGGTGGGCGCTTTGGCAGCCCCATCCTGTTGGGGTTGGTGGTGCCACTGTGGAACGCACAGGAGGGCAGCAGACAGAGAGCTGGGTGAGATGCAGCACGTCTGGAGAGCTGGCTGGGTGATGTCTCTGTCTTATATGCAGACAACAGTTCCCACCTGGCCATATCTAAGAAAGATGGGGTCCTGTTGTGCAGGGAACCCCTAGCTGGGTTGCCCTCTGCTGCTGGTGCGTCCCCATTCTCGTAAGCCTCTGCAGCCGCCCCGTTCCCGTTTGGAATATCTGCTGGCATCGAACGCGGCAGGCAGCTGCTGCGAGCAGCTGCTGAAAAACACTCTCTGTGCCTGCCCTGTCCCAAGCCTGCTGTTCTCTTGGTCACGCCTCCCTGCAGGCACCGGCAGTGTGTAGTAAAACCAGGTTCGTAGCGTGTGAGCACCTGCCTGGCCTGCTTGCAGAGCAATCTGTTCAACCGAGCTTAACCAACTCCGTGGCCTACGCTTGTTCAGCATCCAAGCACGTCAAGCACGCATTGTGCACATATCACTATGATCACTTTGAATATACGCACAAGCAAGGGCGTACCCGGCTGTGTGCGCTTGCAGTGCAGCCCTGAGTCTACTGTCTTCGACTGCTTGCTGACTCGTCAAGGTTAACCTAAACGCACTCAATCATGAACCACGAAACATCCCAGAGCTGGAGTCTTCGTCCAGGTTCGAGCAATCTGCTCCGGGACTTTGGGCTCGGTCTGTTATCAGGCCAAGGATGTTTAAGGACGTTGAGTGTCGGCGACAGCTATAACAGAAGCTTAGAATTGTTTACATGAAACACGCATCGCGACTGTGCAAGGGTATCTGTGTGCACTGGCACTGTACTGCCGTTGCGGCAATGGTCACGTCTCTGTTGGAGGATTGAGCAGCTGTTCGAGCAGTGACCAGCCGGAGATGCAAGCCTACGTAGACGTGTTGAGCCGAGCTGCGCAATCCGTGCACTTTGCTGCACAAAATGCTTTGCAGCATGTACCCAACGCAACAGCTGCAGGCCTGGACATTCCAAGATACTTGTTGCACCCGAAGACCCCTCTCTACACAGCAGGTCCATCGACACGACTAAGTATAGCTTATCTCGTGAGTTGAGCCAAGCTCTGAACGTGCTGCTGTCTGGCGCTGCAAACCTGACAACATGCCACCCGGCATCTGCTGTCACAGTGTGATTTAAGCTGCATCCACAGTACAGTAGCATGCTGATGCTCTGATCAGGCAGAAATGGATAAAACATGCAGTACAGGCCAATGCAGCAACTACTGCACACAAAGCAACACCACCGCAACATCATGGCGTCAGCACGCGCAACATCTGAGCACAGTGGACGCTGCCAGGCAACATGCTGATGAGGCACGCTTGACAGGTCAGCGTCATTTTGCAGCTCATTTAGAAAACCTAACCTGGTGCGAGTGCTGCTGATGGATCCGGTTCAATAGACGGACCCGACAGAAGTTCAAGCATATGCACCATGCATGGACACTGCGGCACTGCCGTAGCTCACGCTGCCAAGCGGCATCACAATATAGCCCGAGCCCGAACATCGTTTCCAAGCCTTGACTGCCAGCTCACAACATCCGGCAGCACCTACACACACCACTACGTACTACATATGCACCAGCCACAAGTCCAGACTCAGCATGACTTGTCCAGTGCCTGTTGCGACTGGCGACAGTGCTCATATGTGACCTGCTGGTCACATGTGACGTGTGCTCGGTGCTCTTCCCAGCATGACACAAGCACATGTGATGATGCAGCACTGATCAGCAGGCGACCGCCAACCACATTCCCCATCATATGCTGCTCTGATACCCCTTCTGCTGCTGCTGCTGTTGCTTGGCCAAGTACCTCTTTCTGCAATCGCCACGACCAAGAGCACCGGCGTCCAAGAGCACTGCGCCACATGACACTGCTGCTGCAGGCCCCAGTAGTGCCAAACACACCAAACAGCGTGCATATGCACCCCACCCCTGTTGAACAGAACACACACCGCACTCACACACACCACTCACAGCTCCTTCTTCTCCTCTCCGTTCTGCTGCTCACTCTGCTGCTGCTGCTTCTGCTGCTGCTTGATTGCCAGCGGCTTCAGCTCGCCAGGTGCCATGTAGGTGCCCAGCAGCCAGTCCCAGTGCGTGAAGTACGGCTGGCTGTAGTTCTTCCTGAAACCCCGTGGATCATGATGCACATCATGGTATGCTGCGTTATTCGGGAACATCCCATGCAGCGGGTTGACTGGGAAACGGTACCCGCTGTGGTCCAGGATCGTCTTGACGGTTGAGAAGGTGAAGAAGGCAATGCTGCCCTTGCAGGAAATGCCGCTTGCATAGAAGCTGACCACACCGCCAACTGTGTCCAGAAGCAGCGCCTCCAGAGGGTGGTTGTACAGCGCGCCATATGCATAGCACACTATCATGCGGTGGTGATGGCTGTGGATGGCGTTGTACAGCGCCTTGCTCTCATGCATGCCGCGGTGAATGATGTACTGCCAGGCATCCATGACCAGCATAGCAACAAAGAACTCCGGTACTGCTGCCAGCCAGCCTGTCCAGGGCTTTGCATCGCAGTACCCTGGGTCTACCAGCGTCATCAGCACACCCACTGCCACCTGGATTGCATGCTGCAGCAGTACCCGCCAAAACACATGGCTTCTGCTGACCTGGTTGCGTGCCAGCGCCTCTTGCTCGCTGTGCAGGCGGTACTTCTCAAAGGCTGGCAGCTTCAGGCGGTCCAACACCTCAAAGTAGGCTGATACTGCCCAGTAAAATACAACTGGCAGCAGGGATACCCAGAGCTCTGGGGAACCCAGCGTAAGACGCTGCGCTGTGACTGTCTGGCAGTGCTGCACTAGCTGCCTGGCTGCTGTTGCTACTGCGTCCATACTGCCTGCAGCTGTTGTGCTGCTGCCGACAATACCTGCATGTGGCATCACCGACAAAGCAGGGGTGAGCATGGGCTTTGACGCCTTGCATGAGCTGTGCACTGGAACTGCTGCCTATGTGGTGCTGCAGGGTGCCTGACCGACAGTGGCAACGGCACGTCAACACCACAGAGCAGCCAGCGGCACAAGCATGTATAAGTCACCTGCTACGTTCTGTCTTTACGTGGCTCGTGCAGTTGGGTCCCCCAATGGCCAAGCAAGCTCGGTCGAGCTCAGTGAGTACACGATGGTGACGCTCGCAGCACAATCAGCCGCGATCTTCGATGCTATCAGTACCAACAGTTCATACGAGCAATACGGTGCAGGTGTGGCGCTTAAAGCCTGTGCAGTGTGTTGTGCTGCAAGCAGCAGTGCAGGCCTTGATGAGAAGTCGCTGATGGGTTCCAGGCACTCAGACCCGTGTACTAGCAATCTAAAAGCGTTGGATGAATGTTCAGCGGTGCCAACAACTGCAGACATGCACCGGTCATGTACAGCTGAAAGTGCAGGTGACAAACTGGCACGGTGGTAGATGCCATAACAGAGCTTGTCTGTTTGACTGCCATCTAGCAAGTACGGTCTGCCGCACAGCTATCTGCTGCCAACATTTCAAGAACATGCATTCGACGAATACAAAGTGTTACATGCAGCTTGTTTTGAGAGCGCACTCATGCTGGTCAAAGAACCCCAGGCCTCACCAGGCTGGTGACTGGCTGGTGTCACCAGCGGCAACCAGCGAAGGCAACCACCAGGTGGCATTCAAACAACAGCCTGGATCCAGCATGGAAAGTAACGTTATGCTTTTGTATACATCTGAACACAGCATCACCGTATTCCTCGGAGCCCTGTGCCTGAGGGCGCTTGCCAGCTGAGGAATGAGCTGTCTGTGCATATATGCCGCACATGGTGCACCAGCTGCTAGCGCATAGTTGCCAGCTTGACTGCTGTTGGCGCCAACATACAAGCAAAACCAGCATACAACGTCGACCCTGCATAATTGGCTGCGCAACAACCAGGTGCCTGCCACAGCTTGGCGTCACACAACTCCACAGACCTTTGGAACACGGCATTATGCATGCATACAGTTGGCAGCACAAAACTAGGAACACCTTACATAACTTCAACCTGCCCACCATATGTATGTGAAATTATCAGCTGGCTGCAGCTGCGAACCGTCAAACAAGATGAGTAAAGGGCATGTAGACACATGTCGTCAGGAGGGTGCATTTGGGCCAAGTCTTACAGCAGCTTGGGCAAACACACAAGCTGCCTGATGACTGAACAGGGGTCACGCCTTGAAGGCTTGACAGTACTTAGTAGCTGGTGCAACCACAACTCCTGCAGTATTCAACCACCATCTTACTGGCTGGCCTAAGCAACACACAAGCAACACAACTGTTTACTACATAACAAGCCGTCTCGCACCCTGTATGGATTGGTGCTGTTATTGGCGCCCTAACAGCACCGTCCAGTCAAATTGCCAGCATCAAAGAAATGAATCAATGATTGTCTAGTGGTCTGCTTGTGTGTCATGCCCATCTCAGCTTGTCTAGCAGCATGCAGACCTTCAGCTGCTGCCAACAAGGCATGACACAACCATGAGCAGCCGCTTTGCGCCTGTTTAGAAGTCAATAAATGGTGGGCCACAACACCTCATAGAAGCAGAGGCAGCAATGCTGCCTGCTGCTGTGTGTACACGTCATTGCAGCAGCGCACAAGCACTGCTGCGACCAGTTATGTGCCCTGGCATGTCACTGGAGATGCGCAGGGGTAGGGCAGGACTCAAACAGACAAACCCACAAGTGTGTTGCAATGCTGCTGGCCAGCAAATCTGCTAACCGTGTGATTGAGTCGGCAGGAAGAGTAAATGAAATACTTTGTGGATATATCTGCCATGTAACATGGCGGCTGCTCCACACTGCAGCATACAGCTTGACGCTCTCCTAAGCTTGCACCAGCTGTGGCTCGGCCTACTCAGTAAAAGCAAGGTAGCGCCAACCCTCCTGCATCAAATCAATTGTCCAACAACCAACCTCTCCTGCTGCTGATCTGTGGATCACGGCATACACTGCTATCCTGCTGCTACGCTGGTCTAGCCCATGCATGCAGCCGACTTGGCGGCTTGCATGCCTACACACCAACACAAATCAATCAAATACCGCCAGGGCAGAGTCACACGTCCACGTGTTTCAGTGCAAGGTTTCAACATGCCTGCCAACATCCTGCTTGTATCAAATTCAGGCACGTATCTCGCTCTGCGCCTGCTGCCACGATCAAAAATGTAGGAGTCAGCCGCTCAGCTTGACAAGCTTGCGGCCCCTCCACATCCTGCGCGGTGTCACAATCACATGCATGCAGGGGCGGCCGGTGCACCTGTCTGCACCACCTGCCCCATCGCCTGCACTGGTGCCACTATTGTCTCTCAGCCGTCACGGCTGTCACCTGCTGCTGGGTCCTGCTGTCATCGTTCCCATCGCTCCATGCTGGCAAGACGCATCATTCACGCGCATGCCAGATCCAGCCGTCATGTAAGTGTTAAATAACACATGGCCTGTGTGGCCATGGCCGTTGTTCACCTGCTCCACCTCCTCTTCAGGCACATGTGGGGACATGCCAGCACTGCCCGGCAGCGAGCCAGCACTTCCCAGCCCCTGCTGCAGGTGCGGGTGCTGCTGCAGCAGCGAGGGCTGCTGCTGCTGCTGCTGCTGCTGGCGCTGGCGCTGCGGATCTCCCAGGATGTCCAGCAGCTGTCGCAGCTCCTCCGGGCCCCACCTGGGAGCTTCTTCACCCCTTGGCTGCTGCTGCTGCTCAGGCTGCTGCAGCTGCTGAGGTGGCGGTGTCTGCAGGCGCTGCTGCTGCTGCTGCTGGTGAGTCATGGCTGGCATGCCGCTGCTGATGGCGGGCGGCATGTAGCCAGAGCCAGCTGGCGCACCACTCACAGGCACCATGCTTGGGCTGCCGTAGCCCTGCGCAGGAGGCTGCTGCTGCTGCTGCATGTGCCAGCCAGCTGGCGCATACCTCAGCTGCTGCTGCTGCTGGTTGCTGATCCCATGCGCGATGTGTGGCGGCAGCATGCCACTCTGCTGCTGCATCACAGCAGGCATGTGGCTCTGCGGCACCTGATGGCTGCCTGCATAAGCACCCTGCTGCTGCTGGTGCATGCTGCTGCTGCTGCCAGCGCTGCTGGGTATGCTGGGTGAGGCATGTGCCAGCTGCATTTGGGGCTGACTGAAGTCGTGACCACCAGACCCCGTGCGTACCACCTGCCTGCCTGTCTGCTGCTGCTGTGCTGATGGCATATACTGTGACACGTGTGGGGACTGCTGGTGCTGCTCCTGCTGGTGCAGCAGCGTGTGGCTAGGCTGCACAGGAATCATGGGAAGCTGCTGCTGCTCCTGCGGGTGCAGCGGCACCATCATCTGGCCAGTCACTGGCAGCTGCTGGTACTGCACCTGCATGGGCTGCTGCTGCTGCTGCTGCTCTGGGTGCAGCAGTGTCTGCTGCAGCATAGGTGGCGGCGGCAGCAGCGAGGGTGGCGGCTGCTGCTGCTCTAGGCCGCGGGTCGCCCAGGGAGGTGGCGTGTGCCTGCCACCTGCCAGCTGCTGCTGCTGCTGCATGTCGTGTGGTGTGGCGCTGCAGAGGTACCTGCAGAGGCTGTTGATGGCACCTGGCTCGCTAGGGGAGGGGAGGCCACCAGGTGCAGCCTGCCTGCTGGTGCTGAGCAGGGAGTCGTCATCAACGCGCATGGGCACTGGCGGCAGCTCCATGCCATGGCCTAGCTGCTGCTGCTGCACCTCCTGCAATGGGATAGTCAAGTAGGAGCATGCAGGGCCGGCAGGCGGGCAGGGCGACAAGGCAAAGGTGATTTAAGGGATGGTCTGGTGTAGCATTGGTGCTGGTGCAATGGTTTTGGCTGGCTGCCGTGTGCGATGCAGTATGCTGTATTGCCAGCAGGTGCAGCTGAAGCGAAACTTGGCATTGCTGTGCACTTCGAAATGCATTCAACTGGACATGCTTGTAAAGGTGCTACCAACACATGCTGCAGCAGCCTGCCACATGTGGCTGCCAGATACGCGCTCAGGCATTTTCATAGGTGCTGCTGCAGGGTTTGCATCACCTGTGGTCCCCTGAAGTTCATGTCGGGCTGTGGCCTCTGGCTGTACGGCAGCTGCGGCTCAGCTGCTGCACTGACGCGAGGGATGTTAATCATGAGGTCAGGCTTGCGGATGGGCATGCCGCTGCTGCTAGGGGCCTCTGTGGGCAGCAGGCGCAGGGAAGATGGCAGAGACAGCAGAAGGTACGGCTAAGTTGGTGGACTGTAAGGGATGGGAGATGAGACGCTTGCAGGAACCGCTGAGCAACCACAGCATCCTACGTGCTTGATACCCATGTGGTGCTGCCGTTCCTCTGCCAAAGCTGTGTCATATAAAAGCTGCTGGATTGCTGTCACTTGCAGTCACAAGTACGTTCAACATTTGCAAAAGCCCCTCCTGCAATCTGTACGCACCTGATGCTGGCGCCACCATGCCTGTTGTAACGGCTGGCATAGCATATGGCAGCTGGTCAGTCTGACGCACTTCTTGCATGGCCCAGGGACCCTCTGCTGCAGGCATGCCGCCCAGCTGCTGCATCTGCAAGTGCTGCAGCTGCTGCTGCTGCTGGTGTGGTGCCTGGTAGCGTGGCTGGTCCTTTGCGATCACGCGGCGCACACCAAGCACGTCAAACTGCGGCCGCATCGCAGGTGGCAGGATCCTGCCGAACTGGTTGTTAAGGCCGCCAATACCAGCAGGTGGAGCTGGCCCATCATCGCCACGTCGCTTCTTTTCCAGGGCTGCCCAGCGGTTCTTGACCGCGTTGTCTGTGCGGCCACCAATCTCTTGCGCAATCATGGTCCACTTGTTGCCATGGCGCCTGTGGCCCTCCAGCAGCAGTGAATCCTCCTGCAAAGTGCAGCATGATGATGTCAGCGTTTCAGTTGGGCATGATGATGTCAGCGTTTCAGTTGGGCATGATGATGTCAGCGTTTCAGTTGGGCATGATGATGTCAGCATTTCAGTTGGGCATGGCAAGTGGCATGGCAAGCGCTGGCTGTAGAGCTCCCAGGGTGGCACAGGTGGGGTCAGTCGAACTGGAACAGCGAACAAGGCCAGCTCTGTGCCCAGCTTGCAGTTGACTTACGAGTTACAAGCAACACATATTACATGTACCAGCTTCCAGTGGGCTAGGTATGTATCCTGCAGCGTGAATGGTGGCAGCACTAGGCAAACAATTGCCAGCAGCCCCCTGTGCCTGTGGAGATTTGACTGCAGCTGTTTCTCCTCACCTCTGGTGTCCACGAGCCCTGCTTGCGCTCCTCCAAGCTGATAAAGTTCTTCCATCGTCTCCGGCACTGCAACACGACAAAGAACATGTGAATCTGTGCACCCTGTTGGGTGGTGGGCTGGTCCATGGATGGACAGAAAATGACAGGCAGCTCACCTGCTTGCTTCCCTTGGTGCCCAGGTCGTAGGCAATCTGACTCCACTTTTTAGGGCCATGAATGTTGACGAGCTGAGCGAGCCGCTCGTCCTCCTGTGAGCGACAGCAACCCATCAGCACTGCCGATTGCCTGCTCAGTACTGCTGCACTCGGTCAGCATGAGAATATAGGCAAGCCCGCAGCTCGCCACTGTGCCTTTAAATACTCACTTCTGGTGTCCACATAGTCCCAACAGGCATTTCTGTGCTTCTCCGGAGCCCCCGGGGACAACAACGCGCGTGCTTTTGATAACCCGCTAGTGACTCTGCTGCAGGAACCACATGTTCCTCATAGATAGACTGAATCTTTATAAAGTAAGTGAATCTACTTTTTAAGACGAGTATGTGCTAGTACCGCAAAAAAACTGCAAGCGCCAGTATACACTTCAACCTAAACAGCTTCGACCGTGGTGTATAGTCATTCACTTGTCTGCTAAAGAGCTTGATTGTATCTAGAATTGGGTCCGGTCAGCTTGAGCACACGCTCGCGTATAAGATACACTAATGTCCAAAAACGAAAATGCAGGGTCTAGCCGGGCTGACTCACACAAGATTAGATCCCATGCACAAATGCGGAAGGGGTCAAACTACAGTAATGTAAACGCTCTTTACCTTTCAAAAGTGCTAGCCAGTCTCATTTCGACTGGCTTCACAACATAGGCCTGATGAGCTGTCATGCAGAGTTACTGAGCAGGACCTGTGTGCGACGGCAGTGCCAGAAGACCACCGTCGGGTATAATAGTGGTATGACGGTAGCTCGCCGCCTCTCGTGAGGGACGCGGGTGTGGGCAGCGGGGTGACTGAGCAGGCAGACCCCGGCACACACGGCGAGCTCCTACATGACCGTGCTCGCCTCGAAACACAGTATTATCAAGGTATCAGCGAGTTGAAGTAGCTCCGCAGCAGCTGGTGGGGGTAACACCGTACTGCGCGGTACCGTACAATGCCTTCGGAGTTACTGGTGCATGCGCCCAGGCAACGCTGAACACAGCATCAGCATGGCGTTTTTCATCATCAATCAAACTTGCTTCGAACACTTGCTGGGCAAAATTGCTGATACATCGTTCCCAGTTTGAACGCCGGGCAGCTGTCAGGTGACCTGGCACTGCACACTGCTGGCACCAGCAAATGGCATGTACTTGCCATAAGTGGAGCAATGCACATTTACAACAACCAGCTGCTGGCACAGCTAGGTGACCTGGCAGGCTCGCTGCCATAGCCCAAAGCTCCACGACACACAGTGCATGCACATCACATAGCTAATGCGTGCAAGAATCACATCAACCGTCAGGTCAGGAAGCTGCATGCAGACACAATTGTTTGTGAATCACTGCAGCACTCTACTTTGAGCCGTTACATCACGAATGTGCACCCTACACATGCTGATGCCATGCGTTTTAAAAGGGCTAGGCCCTTTTTGTGTTCTGGTGCGCCAACGCGTGGTATTGAGTTGCTGATGCGTTTTCGAATGGGCTGTCTTTGTGTGCATGAGCGTACCAGTCGTTATGGTGGCAGCAGAGCTGATTCTAACACAGCATGTCCTGCTTGTGGTCAGGGTGTTGAGTCTTTGTCACATCTGATGTTTGATTGTCCCTCTACTTCTGCTCAGAGGGATACTATGCTTGATGAAATTCGGTCTGTTTTGCGTGATGTTGCTGGCGGCGCTGAAAAATTGCGCAATGTGTTGTCGTTGACTGATGCATCCACCAAGTTGTTGCGTTTTGTTTCTGATGGTATTTGGGGTAGTAGGGGGGTGTGCCGAGTGATATCTAGGAGCATTGCTGAGTATCTTGTCCAAGCTTTGGATGTGCGTAATAATTGCAAACACAATGGAGCAGTGCTCCCTCTTTCTTCCGCTCCTGAGGGGCGCGGGGCCGATGGCGTTGATGCTATGGCTTAATGGGTAACATGATGATGATGATGATGATCACATAGCAACGCATCTCAAATCCCAGCCACTTCCCTGGACAAGCTGTCCTATCTTGTAACTCATCATTGCCGGTTGAACAGGCAGTATACATCACGAGAATGCATTGAGACGTGCTGTGGCGCCTCAAATCAACAAACTGCAATGAGATGTGCCGCAGGCCTCCGACAATCAGGTTCGCTTGATTGCAGTGTATGGCCAGCCAATAGATTCCGCCCCCCTTGTAACCAACAAAGAAAAATACGTGCCGTGACGCCTCACCCAAACACTCATAATGCACTGCCTGCGCTAGCAGCAGCACTGCTGCCAGCCTTGCTGCTGCCAGACAGCAGCAGGAACCTCAGCAGGTCTGCCACCACCGCTACACTCAGGCTGTTCCCCAGCAGCTTGTAGCACTGCCGGCGCTCCATGTCACCAGGGAAGGAGAAGCTGCCAGGGAGTGAGTGCAGCCGAGCAATCTCAGCCGGTGTGAAGTAGCGCGGCCTCAACTGCTTCCATGCAACTGCCAAACTATCTCGATTGGTTGCACGCAGTGGTAGCTCCTCAGCAATGTGAGCAGCAGCAGTGACGGAAGACGTGCCATCAGCTGCTTGCATATCTCCTGCTGCCGTGCCAGCACAGCCACTGCCGTGTGCTGCTGCCACGGCCTCAGTGGCCGCTGTGCCGCTGCTTTTGCTGATGAGGAACGCAGTTGGTCCGCTGCAGCTGCTGCTAGTTATGTCAGGTGAGTTGGGGTAGCCTTCATACACCAAACTGCCTGCATGCAGCAACAAGCAGCAGCCAGCAACCAGGTGTGGCTTGAGCGGGTTCTTTGGTATGGCGTGGCGGAGATCAGCTGCATAGTGTGACAGGGCCGTTATGCTGCACTTCCTCCCTGATTACCATGATATGCTCCTGCTCCCTACAGCATCGTTGCTGCGTAAGCAGGGTTTAGGGTTGCCTGTCCTGTCACAAGGCACATAGGCAACTTGGTAACATGCATCCGGCTGGTTCCTGCTGCTGCTGCTGCTGCGTTGTTGCACCTGTGCCACCCAGCAGCCTCCACCTGCCATCCACAGCAGCAGCATCCTGCATGGCCAGCAGCGAGCCAGCACCACGTGCCAACTTGCCGTATGCTTTTGTGAAGCAGTTGCAGCTACGGCTGGCGCCAGTGACCACGTCTATCACTTCAGCGTGCTTGCTCACCACTGCATCTGGCACCCACATGCCTGATGAGGGGTCGGGAGCTGCTGCAGCAGCTTGCTCTTGGAGGCTGCTGTAATTTGGAGCTGCCAGGGACTGCTGCTGCTGCTGCTGCGGCTGTTGCTGCTGCTGCTGCTGCTCCTGTTGCTGCTGCTGCTCCTGTTGCTGCTGCTGGTGACCTGGCAGTGTCCCCCAGAGGTATTCGCTGATGGTCTGCACATGCGTCACATGGCTTGCCTGTGACACAGGCAGGGCAGCAACACAATGTGAACAAGCATCACCGCCCTGCTGTCGCTGTGTGATGCAAACTGTCCCGCCAGTGTCGCACCACAGCACAACGTTTGCGCTAGGCCTAGCCTAGTGTGATGCAAACTGGCCCTGTGTGCTTTAGATGGCATTAATCCTGCCTTGGCTGCATGCCGCATGCCATAAGTGAGGGTTTGAGGCGAGGCCACAGTTTTTGTGTGTTTGCAAGACACCACCAGCACTGCAGACATATCGCTGCAAAGCCTTCAGTCATAAATGATGAACATGCACTGCTCACCATGACTTGCTGAGCAGCTGCTGTCAGGGTCTGCATGTCTGCCTGCTGCTGCGCTAGCTGCAGCAGCAGCGCAGGCGTGCACACGCAGGGCTGCGCACTGGGTGGCAGTGGAACTGGGAAGGGCTGTCTGCTCGCCAGGCAGAAGTACCTGCACAGAGCGAACAGACGAGCGAAAGCATCATGATGGACTCACATCTGCTGCAGCTCAAGTGCGCAGTCTTGCATGTTCACGAACCAGCAGGGATGAGACACCAGACCACGTGCAAGCTCACCACAGCAGCAATGCATGCTTGCGACAACATGTGTGTCACCTGGTTGCGACAACATGTGTGTCACCTGGTTGCGACAACATGTGTGTCACCTGGTTGCGACAACATGTGTGTCACCTGGTTGCGACAACATGTGTGTCACCTGGTTGCGACAACATGTGTGTCACCTGGTTGGCATGCACCCTGCTCAAGGTACCACTGCAGTACTGTTCACACTGCACAGTCAGCGCTACGCCTGCTCACCTGGGCCTGCTGTAAGGGATACCATACTGCAGCGGTGTCAGGATGAACTCAGCAACGTAGTACCCTGCTCCCTCCAGGCACTGCAGCAGCAGCATGTGCATGTCTGAGGTCTCGAAGCCGACCACGTTCTCCAGCAGCAGGTGGCTGGGGGGCTGCGTCATGGCAGGGATGCGGTCCAGCAAGTTGAGGAAGCTGCAAGACGGCAGGGCAGGCGGGCAGGGCAGGCAGGAAGGCAGATGGGCGGGAAGGTCGTCAGACATTTGCTTTGAAAGGCAAGGCAATGAATAACAGCAGTAAAAGACAGTGGCTCAGAATCTGCTGATGGTTGTGAAGCCAGCAAGCAGCCAAGCAGCAGGCCACATTATGTGTTGGTGGTGGTCTGCAAAGGGGATCATGGCAGGGATGCGGTCCAGCAGGCTGAGGAAGCTGCAAGACGGCAGGCAGGGCAGGCAGGCAGGCAATAGCCTTGCAACGCAATGAAGTAGTGGTGATATCAGACAGGGTGCTCAGGATCTGCGGATAGGTGTGAAGCCAGCGAGCAGCCAAGCAGCAGGCAGGCCACGTTGTGCGTTGCTGGTGGTCTGCAAAGGGGCCGGGTCATGGCAGGGATGCGGTCCAGCAGGTTCAGGAAGCTGCAAGAGGGCAGGGCAGGCAGGCAGGCAGGCAGGTATCCGATTTGAAAATGCAACAAAGTAGTAGCAGTAGTAGTATTGGACTGCGGGCTCAGGATCTGCTGATAGGTGCAAACCACTGCCAACTACTAGACCTACGAGATGTGCAACGTGCACTGCATGCTACAGCAAACCGCGCTTGCTGGCTTCACACCTATCAGCAACTTGGAGCGTACCTGCGGTTGCGGTTGTCCTGTGCGCCCAGCTGTGCTCCTTGCCGCGTGAAGGGCTGGCAGGGCGGCGCCAGCAGCCACAGGTCAGCAGCATACGCGTCCAGCTGAGCAGCTGTCATGTGCTCGATGTCAACCTGCAGATATGATGTGGTGCAGGCACATGTGGTGGCTGCTAGTACCGGCAGCAGCAACTTTGGTTGCGCTGCGCAGCCTGCAGGAGCTGCATGTGATGAAGCACAGTGCCATGTGCTTGGAAGCAGCACAGCACATTGCACTGTTGTCCCATTGCTGATGTTTCTGACATGGTTATGAAGCAAGACTCAGCTAAAGTGCTACTGCTGTTGGCGTCGTTCCTCCTGCTGACACGTTTCCTGCCTCTAAGTTGAGGTATCACGACTGCAAGCACAGTATGAGCGCAGCACGCACACATGTGCTGACCAAATTCAAAAATGATCACCTGTTTTGGTGCCTTCCCAAAGTTGTGTTCATAGCAGCGGTTTGCTTCGTGGTTGATGTCAAAGGCGTCCAGCACTGCTGCTGATGGTGCTGCCAGCCTGAGGGCGCAGTGCATGCCGCCAATGCCCGAGTAGAACTCCAAGGCAGTCAGACAGTCCATGCTTTGCTGACTATTTTATTCAACCTAGTATGCTGTGTTTAGTTGACTATATTGGCTACATGGGCAGCACATAGTAAATGCAGATTTGGCAGCAGCAGCACTGCGGCAGCAGCAGCACTGCGGCAGCAGCAGCACTGCGGCAGCAGCAGCACTGCGGCAGCAGCAGCACTGCGGCAGCAGCAGTGACTGCTCAGTGACCCAAGCAAACGTGTGTCACCTTCTGTAAGGCTGCATTGCACTTATAGGTTCAACCGTGCCACGAAGATTGCACGAACACAACCAAGGGCCACCAAGCGGTCGCAAAACAAGCACAGGGAACTGGTGTGTTACAACAGGGCACAGGTCTCCCTCTGTTGCGTTGCTTGAACCATGTTGACCAGTTGCAACACCGATATCTGCGCTTTATACTGCAGCTGGCTCTTCAACGTACTGTTTCATACCGTCTACTGTTCTCCTTCAGGCCTCGGACTTACATCACGATGCTGACCGCAAGTACGTTGTCCTCCGCTGCCTGCTATTCTGCTGCTATCGCACATTGTTGTATGGTTGATCTGAACATAACGTTGTGCTGCAGGCCGGACCAAGGCTGCCTGCCCAGTCGCAAGCAAGGTACTCCCCAATCACCTGCTGCGCTGCTGTCAGCAGTGATCACTGTCAGAACTAGATCACCCAACAGCCTATGCATGATTGTCACTCGTATAGTTGGCAGCTTCATCCATCCAGTGTTTGAGCAAGTGCGAATCACCAGCGTATGCAGCCACTGGCATGCAATGCACCCATCTGTCTCAACCACAGACACAGCCGGCCAGCAAAGTTGCTGCTGCAGGGCTGCCAACAATCCAGGAAGCAATTGCCATTTCCACTTGACAACAATGACCAGCTCATCTCTTTACACTGTATCCTGCTGCAGGGGCAGACTGCTTTCCAGGCAGCAAGGCCAATCAGGCAGCAGCGCCGCACCCCTGCTGTCAGCGTGCTCGCAGCAGCAACCGAGCCATCTAGCAGCAGCAGCAGCAGCAGGCGTGATGCAGTCCTGTCCCTGCTGGCTGCTGCTGGTGCTGTCGGCAGCCTGACGGTGCTGCCTGCGGGGTCTGCTACGGCTGCTGCTGCTACGTGTGACTTCATCAGCTCCCCCAGTGGGCTGCAGTACTGCGATGTGAAGGAGGGGGACGGGCCAGAGCCAGCCAAGGGCTCACTCATCAGGTGAGTGAAAAGAGTGACCAGTGAGAGGGAAAGGGGGGGAAAGAGTGATGGAGAGATGTGAAGTTGGGTGACGGGCCAGAGCCAGCCAAGGGCTCACTCATCAGGTGAGTGAGGAGAGTGATATGAGTGTGAGGGCAAGGGGCTGGAAAGAGTGATGAGGAGTTATGTGAAGGAGGGGGGCGGGCCAGAGCCAGCTAAAGGCTCACTGATCAGGTGAGTGAGAAGAGTGATGTGAGTGAGGGAAAGGGGCAGAAAAGAGTGATGGAGAGCGATGTGAAGGAGGGGGGCGGGCCAGAGCCAGCTAAAGGCTCACTCGTCAGGTGAGTGAGAAGAGTGATGTGAGTGAGGGGAAGGGTGGAATAGAGTGACGAAGAGTGATGTGAAGAAGGGAGAGGAGCCGAAGCAAGCCCCAGGGCTTCTGGTGAGTAAGAGGATTTGTCTTAGTGTTGGCGGGCGGGGAGAAATCGATGAAAAGCGACCGAGGGACCTTAGCCAGCCAAGGGCTCACTCAAGCTGGTACAGACAAAGTAGTTGGGATACAGCGTGATAAGAACACTGACTTAGTAGTGCCACGGTCCAACTGGACCCCTTGCATCGCAGTAACATGTGCCTGCAACTGCCAACACATTGGGCTCACCATTACAGTGTTTGCAGTCACGTTGACGCTAATTTATTTCTGTGGGTGCCATGGGCTGCTGCTGCGCAGGTGTCACTACACTGGGCGCCTGGCCAGCAACGTGGTCTTTGACTCCAGCTACGAGCGCGGCAGGCCGCTCACCTTCAAGGTGGTCAGCAGCAGCAGCAGCAGCCTGCAATGTGACTCTACGCGTATGCAGTTAGGTAGTGCATTGCTTACATGCAAGCCTATATGGGCTCCAGCTGGTGCTGCACGCTGTTGCCTCTGTTGCGGAATCTAGAAGGACCAACATGACTGAATTCCTCAGCACTATGCCTTGTCTCAGCTGGAGTACAGGTTTTGCCCGCAGTGTACCTCAGCTTTCGCTGCTGCTTCCTGCTGCTGCTGCAGATTGGTGTGCGCGAGGTGATTCAGGGCTGGGACCTGGGCATCCTGGGCACTGAGGTGAGCGCGCAACTGTTGCAAGGGACCGGAGCCACGTGGCTAGCTGGCAGCCAACCTTGCAGTGTGCTGGGTGTATTTATACTTGTCAACAGCATGGTCCTGGCATGGTGGCCTTTTGTGACGCATCACCACTCGTGCTGTGACAGCTGCATGCTCCTGTTTGCAGCCCATTCTTGACCTCCGCTGTAACTAATGGTGGCGGCCCTGCTGCTGCTGCTGTGGTGCCTGCTGCTTTGGTGCCTGCTGCAGGGCATTCCTTCCATGAAGGAGGGTGGCAAGCGTGTGCTGCTCATCCCTGCAGGTGAACCACAGCACAGCCGGCACATCAGCATGCATTCAACGTCATGCTGTTCTGTTTGATCACTGCAACGAGCCCGTGCTTGCTTCTTCTTCGCAGTCCAGCATGCAGTCACGCGACACGACAGCACTGCTGCTGTCACATCCATGTCAGTTGCCATCAACAAATAGCTCCTGATGATAACTGAAAACATAATCATTGCCATCCCCTGCTGCTGCTGCTGCTATGCCTGCTGCAGCGCTGGGTTATGGCACGAGGGGCGCTGGTGGCGTCATCCCACCCAACAGTGACCTGATCTTTGAGGTGAGGCGCTGCGGCACAACCTTGAACTGAACGGCACCAGCATGCACTGGATGCGCTGGCATGCATGGTGGCGCAAGTCCCGCAACAGTGATCTGATCATGAGACGAGCGCTGATGCAGTGTTATGGAATGGCAGCACTGGTGCCCTAGCATAAGTGACATATGCAGAACAACTTGCTGAGCAGAGCCGTCCTGTACTCGCGCCTCCCCAGCCCCGTCGCTGCGCGAACAGGCCCACCAGTATCTGATGCTGCCTGTACACGCCTCCCTGTTGTGCCGTGCTGTTCTGCTCAGCAGATGGCATGCCTGGCATTATCAACACAACAATGCCTCGCTTGCCTGTGCTTGTCTGTGCGGGGTATGCATGCTTGTTGCCAGTGCCTGGCACAACACCTGTAATATGCTGAGATACCTGCTGCTGCTGCTGCTGCTGCTGGAAGGTTGAGCTGCTGGGCAAGAGGCGGTGATGCAGCACTTGGCGCGCAGCGGAGGTGGTTGAGGCGCAGCAGCTGGTCACCCCTTGCAGAGCAGCGACCAATGTGGAGGTAGACATGCGCCTGCCACTGATGACATGCATGTGCGCCGCTGCAGAGAGTTCATGTCAGAGTGATGGTGCGGCACAGCAGATGCTGCATTGTGTGCTGACCGGCAATGGCAACTTGCCACCGTGCCACAGTGGGGTGACGTTGGTGGCAACTTGCCCGGTACGGTACCCAGCAACTTGCGTGAAGGCTCCTTTGTTTACATGGTGCCGCACCGCGGCGCAACATCCTCAGGCCGCCTGAGCATTGCAGTGCAATGCAGCCACTGCATAACTGCATATGGGCATTATTTCTGGCTGAGTCGCCATCAGTAGTACCTGTGTTGTTGCGCTACGCTGTGTCTCCTGAGGATCATCCCTCTGAGTCATACAGCCTGGCTCTGACTGGAAGCTGTTTACGGTGCCCGGTTTGTGCTGCACATGTCACAGCATGGCCGATTGTGGTGTTGACTAGTTGCTGGCTGTTCTCAGTAAACACAATATATGACAACGTCCATGGTTACACCGCTATAGCGACCGCTGTAGCTACAGCGAATTGCTCGAAGCTGGGGCAATTCCAACAACTTCTATTCTTTTCACTTTCGTCCGTGCTGCAACAAAGTTCAGCCTGTACAGCAAGCATACTATGGTGCATCAGTCTTGCAGCGCCTGTCCTTAAATACAAATGATGTCACAGACAGACAAGGCACAATGCAACTCTGAGCTGCAAACGGCAACTTCTATCTTGCGCCAGGCTTTCTGAAATGGCAAATCTTGCGAAAGTGTCCGCTGGCAGCTGCGATAGCACACTTGATAACTGCAGCATCCTACAGCATGCATTGCTTTCTTGGCACGGGGCCCAAACAATATGCAGTGGCAAAGCACAACTTGAACGCTGCAACACCGTGTTGCAGCTGTCACAGCTGCAACAGGCGGACGATCAATGGGGAGCTGCTACAACAAGGCAAAGGTCACCTTCATGCCAACAGCTGCTGCGCTACTCGGCTGTGTGGCACAGGGTGCCTGAACAACAGCGAGACAAAGGTTGTACACGATCACACGGCCGGCCAGCTCACATGTGTGCTGTCATGACAGCATGATCATGGCGGTGCACGCTACGCATGCTGCCGTTTGAAGGGCAGCATTCAGATCAAGTAGCAATCACAAAGCAGCAAATTGCAGTGTGGATCAAGCAGCCAAACGCCGCCTGTAATGTGACAAACACAGCAGCAGCTATCATACCCGTCACATGCAACACACGACATGTATTGAGGAAATGCCTGGATCTAACAGTCTGATCTCACGTAACAGAAGCGCGGCGCTTGGTGTGCCGCTGAACAACTGCACACGTGTAGCGACAGGTGCACCTTCACGCACAACGAACACACGCATAACTTGGCCATGCAGCATGCCTAGTATACTCTGTGCTAGTTGCCATTACACCTGCAAACGCGGAGTAAAAGTATAGCCACAAACTTGATGACAGACCTCCGCATACAATGTGAGAACAGCACAGCAGCCGTGCAGCCGCTTCTGGTGGGATGCTGACTGTGCAACAACTGTGCGACTCATCAACTTGAACCAGGCGTTCAACTGGCCGCACGCTGCAGGCACATGACGTGTAAGAGAACATTCAACACAAGTGCTCTGCCGATGCAAAGCTTGGAGTAGGTATACACATATATACACGAGGTGCACCCTGCCAGACTGAAACCTGGGACCCCTAAACAATCAAAGTAACACGTGTCAGCGTTCGTGCGCCGTTGGCCATCACAGCCGACCATCCTTCCAGCTACTACAAACATACATGCGAAGCACAAGTACAAGAAGGCGCGACAAGCAAAGCCTACAGCCACAGACAGGCTTCGGGCGCTTGTGGTTCTCGTTATACACACCCTAGTTTGGTGCTCCTGAACCCACGCATTACCAGAACCCATATGCAAGTACAGTACACACAACTGCAGCAGCTGCGGCATGCACGCTGCGACCTGCCATGCACAGGGACATGCGGAAGGGGCATGCTCTGCAGCTGCAGCTATGCTGACACATAGCTTTTGACTAGAGCGGTACAAGAATGCAGCAGCAGACACTGAGCAACGCCAGTGCAATGACGTGTCAGGCGCGATACAAAAATGAAACAGGTGCGCTGCAACATGCTGGCGATGAGTCAACTGCACAGCCTCACGAGGGAGTGCTGAAGATCAACACATGCGGACAGCAGCAAACCTAGCTGCACACTCAATGCAGCCCCACTTGTTGGCGGCAACACACGCAACATGCAACCCAAAGCCAATACAGCTGGCGCACATGAGGCAGCTGGGGCCAAAGGAATCAAACAGGGTTGATTGATGCTGCAAGGCAGCCCTGCTAGCAGGGATTGCTTCAAAACCAGATGCCACAGTCATCACGCCTCCAAACACAAAACAGCACCAGGAACAGCAGAAGTACGGCAGTCAGCAGACAGCCACCACCCAACTCTTGGAGGGCAGGCACGCTGTTATGCTGCCGCTTCTGCTGCCAGCTGCACATCACACGCTGCACATGCAACTGTACTGGCTGCTAGCAGCGGCAACACCACCCCAACAGTGCTGTGAAAAGCTCCTCCGAAACAAATCAGACACGTGTATAGATACCCTCGATTCACCCATCCGTGCTAATGCAGCACATCAGTCAGTCATAAGCGCAAAAACGAGGCAGCGCGCAAGCTGCTTTCAACTCTTCGGTTGTTGATTGATGGTGAATGTGCCCAGCTCTGGTGCATCACACAACTAGCTACCTACTCAATGCACGGCCCATAACATGGCAGCAGCAGCAGCGCAGCCAGCACACCAGCACAAGCAACACTGAGGTTGCATGTTGCGAGCTGGCTTGCTGCACTAGCTGTACTGCGACAATCTACCAGAACACAAGCAGCGCAGGCACATGATCCCAAGGCGCATAACAGCAGCAGAACAGCAGCAACCGCTGCCCCTACAGCCGTCACAAGGTGGTGTGGCATCACACCCCACTGCGGCACCACAGCTGCTGCCATGCTAGCGGCAGCTGCTGCTGCCTGCACCCCCACATGCTACTGCGTGGCTCGCCGCACATCCGCACGTGCTACCGTACCAGCACTTGCTGCTGCTGCACTGCAGCCACCGATGCTGCCGCCTGCTGCTGCTGGCTCTGCTGCTCCTGCAGCAGCATCATGTTGGGCCCCAGGTAGCGCCGCACATCATCCACTGCCTCAACCTGCAGCAGGTGTGGCAGAAGCTCCAGCAGCTCCTGGTCTTCCATGTCATCAATGAACGTGCCGATCGGCACTGCGTTGGCTGGCTGGAAGATGTAGCTGTGTGGGCTATTGTCCACGATGATGGTGCTGCTGAGGTCCCTGCCCAGGCAGTTGAGGTCCTTCACGTAGTTCCCCTCGTAGGGACAGCAGCTCTCGCGGAACAGCCGCCAGCGGACGAGGCCTGCTGGGTCCATGAGGTCTAGCAGCGGGTCCGCGTACTTTGCGAGGCTGGCAGTGAACACAACCACCTCGAAGCGCGGGCCAACCTGTGGGGCGCAGAACACAGAATGAAGCGGCAGATGCAGAAGGCAGGTGGCAACACAGCATGAGCAATAATATGGAAGAAGAGCAAGGGGTGAACCTGTCCTGCAAGGGAGGTGATGGGGTGAGCATGTGTCATGTGCTGCGCAAGGTTACAGGCATGCAGCTGCTGTTGCTGCTGCGACTGCTGTGCATTGCAGTGATGGGTCAGCTGCTGACTGACCACAGCTGCATGACCTGCTGCTCCTCTGCAAGACAGCTGTGAGCTGCTATGTGTGCTTGACATGCCAGACGCATGACAAAGCAAGTACTGTACTGAGGGGCACAACAGCAGCAGCACACCGTTGCCATGAAGTGGTCCAGCCAGGGCCGTTTGAGCACATACACATCCACCAGCCGCCCGTCTATCTCTACAGGGATGATGTAGTCCGGATTGGGTATGGGCTTGAACGAGGAGTGCACCAGCGTCTCGTCCAGGTCCAGCACAAGCGTCTTCTTGTGCATGTCCTCAGCCTTCTTGGCCCCAATCACTGCTGCCCGGTACACATGCGGGGGCTGAGGGGGCAGCGCCTGGTAGTAGGTGTTGATTAACTGCACATCCTGCTTGGCGTAAAGGCCGCTATTGGGTGGCGAGAGGCAGCACAGCAGGTTGCGCATTCGGTGTCGCCATCCCTTGCCGTTCTGCTGCTCGCCCTCCTGCTCCTGCTGGGGAAGCCACTTTGCCTGAGGGACCACGGGAATGCTGCTAACTTGGGTGATCAAGGACGAGACATCGATCGCTGCGTCTGCATCCCGCTGAAGAACGTCACAGGCCTGCTCCGCCTTGACGAGTCCAGCCTTGTGCTGCTGAACGCCGCTGCTGCAGTCGTTTTCTGAGGCTATGGTACTGTCTAAGGCTAGCATCGCCGTAAGCATCCTGCTACCTGCGATTAGGCCTGCCAAAGCAAATCCGTCTCAGATGCTGGGAGCGACAACCATGGCGTTGGGTGGGTCCAGCTGCACACGATCGTAGAAAAAGAAGCTCGCTTGCAACTTAGAAGGGCTCACACCGCAGCCAGGCGCGACGAAAAGGCACACGGACTGCGTGCTGTTAAACAAGGAACTTGCACGAGGGTGGCGACCCGAAAGCAATACCAATTTTCCGCAACAAACCAAATCCATTCACACCAGAACCGGGTGCCCTTTGAAACGTGCATAGCCAGTTCGGGTCCAAACCCCACAAGGGAAAGTACCAAGCTGCGGTTTTGCTCTTGCTGCCTGGCCGATCCAATTGTATTCAAGAACAACAAACTTATATAACAATAATGCTTCTGCGTCAAGAGCGAGAACGCTCGACTTCACCAAGTTTGCCCAGCGCCCACCACCTGTGAAATCTTTTACTCGTATTCTATCGTGTATTCCGTTAGTGTTGATCCTAATATCAGCCGAGGACTTGTCCTCCCGCCCCGGAAGCAGCAGCCATGCAGTCTGTTCATTCGAGATTGCATCGCCAAGTGCGCAGTTCGGTCAGCAACAGGCAATGTAGCAGCTCACAGGCGCTGGCGCCACGGCCGTTGCGACACGCATGCCAGTTGCGGCCAGTCAGGCACCTGATAGTGGTGGCATCTACTCAGCCGGATACAGAAGAGGCCAGGTCGCCACTAGATGCCCCCCAGGTGTGCATGGACGACTGCCATGGTGTAGGGCAGCTTTCTGGAGCAGCTGTGTGCAGGGCTTGTGCAAGCATCACTCTGCAGCATGGAGGATTTAGGCATGTGTGCATGCCCAGGCCAGCATGCAGCAACATACATGAATTGCCTGCAATTGTTGTTCCAATCAGCCCGAAGCATCCAGTGGTTGTTGTTGGTATCGGCACAATGGGCTTGTATGTCTTGCAGTGTACCCAGCCTGACAGCGTTGCCAGCCTGATCCAGCGTCAGTATCAACTGCTGGCACAGTACAGCAGCGTCACACGCACATGCGCAGCAGTCGCCGTAGCAGTGGTTGCAGTCAGTGCGCACGCAGTTTCAAGCGGGGTCACCAACATGCAGGCTCAGGACGGCAGGACGTCATGTGCTGGTGCAACACATCATGCAGTACTCCTGGCAGCTATTCTGGCCGCACACAATGGGGCACTTGCTTAGCTGTTATCTGCGAGTCAGTGAGGCATGCCATGGCTGTTACAGCAGCTTCACAGCATGCTGCTTGTCTCCGCCATGGTGTGGAAAGTTGAGCTATGGCACAGGAGAACTGTTGCCCTTGGCGCCCCCTTTCGTCCCTGGTCCTGAGATGCGCCTGACACATGGTCTCTTTGCGCACTGTCCTGCTGCTTGCAGGAATGGGAGGCGCCGCAGCCCAGCAAGCGCCCAGACATCTTCCCAGAGTTTGAGAAGCCGGAGCGCGTGTTCCTGCCCAAGCCGCTGCCGGGGGACCCAGAGATGCCTGACGAGGAGGAAGAGGAGAGCAAGAAGCGCACCGAGCCAGGAGACCCTGATCCCGAGGCTCCACCTGGCGAGCCCAGTGAGCCTGAGGGTGACCCCAACCAGGACCCTGAGAAGTCGCCAAACATCCCCACCATCCCAGAGTAGTGGTCGGGATACTGTGGGTAGTGTGGGGGCGGCAATTGTGTTGGGTGCTCAGGGGATGAGATTGGCAGCTTGTAGGGTAGTTGGGAATCGGAGCAGCTTGCGGGTGTGACTTCGAGCAGCAGCTGGGGGTTGGTGTTACAGTTGCTGTTACAGTACAGTGGAGTAACACTTCTGCAGCCGCAGTGGCTGCTGTGATAGCAGTAGGAACAGAGGGTTGCGAGCGCGTAGTGGTTCAACCACTGGATTTGTGCTGAGCTTGGGTGTTGTCCATTGTGTGTTGTGCTTGATCGGACCTGCATGCCTGTCAAGGCGATAGCAGTTGTGAGTTCAGCAAGTGTTGGACACCAGCCTGCTGCTCAGCATGGGTTTCCTTCATCTGTTGTGCCAAGCAGTGGCTATGCTGCTTGGCAGTTTTTGTGTGGCCTATTTAATGTCATGATATGCTTATACATAGCGTCACAGAGGTGTGCTGCAGATTTTTTTGAGGCCCAACACGTCTTCACGCTTTCGCGTTAGGCAATGCGTTAGGCAATGCGGGATCTACCTGCTGGAAAGGGTTGCTTCTGGAGCAGGCTGCATGTGGCTGTGCTGTTCTCTATTGCAGTTGCCAGTGGTGTTGGCAACTCTGGAGAGCAGCAGGTGCAACCTTTGAGTGAGGCTCGAGTGTATCAGCTGATGGCTTGCAATGGTGGTTATGCATGTTCGGTGGCGGAAGAGTGTGGTGCTGCACGTTCAGTTTAAGTCCATCGTCACAGTGCTTGGCGGTGGACAGCTTATCATGCCACCGTGTGACGGCGGCTGTGTGCACAGCCATGCGCGTACCTGCCATAATGTGATGGCTGCCATGGGGATGTTGGACTGCCCAGTGTTCATCGCACTTGGCACATGCAGCGGTGCTGCTGCATGGTGACATTTTGCCTTGCGTTGGTAGTCCACAGCTGCCAGCTGCATGCGGCAGGCGTTGTTCCGTGGCGATGCAGCCGCCTGCTGCTTGGCAAGTCTGTTGTGCTTCGTCTCGTGACTGATGCAATGGTTGCACAGCACTCTATTGAATAGAGTAATGCAAAACTTTACATACAATTATCAGAGTACTTCGTGCAGCAGGCCCCACGTCGGGCAGCCTGGGCTTGCCGATCTGTGGTGATGTCATCATCTAGGCAGTTGACCAGCATGTTTGACCTGGCATTGTTACATTGGATACGCTACGTGGTATCGCATGTACGACGGTGTTGAGGACCACATTTCGAAAAAAACAAGTAAACGGATGTGCCGTGCAATACACACAAGACTGGCAACACATGACGATGCAGCCGTGCTGCTAGCATTCATCCCGGCTGCTTAGGCAATTCAAGGATGCGTCCGAAATCAAAGAAAGACGTGCAGCCGGTGCTGGCGGAGGACTTTAGCCAAGACGTGCTGCTGCTGACGAGTGTGCAAGATGTGCAGCTCAAGCTAGTAAGCACAGCTGCTGCTGATTTTATATGTGACATCATATGTTGTGGAATAGACTTAACACGTTGGTTGGTGTTGCTTGCTGCAGGGCCTGCTGGCAGCTCCCGAGCTGCTTGCACCAGAGCCTGTTGCAGATGCATCTGCTGCGCCACCGCTCTATGTTGAGCTGTGCTACACGTGTGCCGCGCCAGTGGCCAGCGCACCTGCAATACTCACGGCAGCCTCAATCCTGCCAGTCAGCATAGAGCATAAGTTCAGGCACAAGAAGGGTCCAGACGTTGTAGACACGCTGATCAATGCCAGCCTGGACATCCGTGTCTGCAACTGCCAGACAAAGGCAGTGCTGGCCAGCGCAGTGGTTGACTTGCTACCATTTGGCCTGGGCAGCAGCGAGATTCAGGACAGCTTGCTACCACTGCAGCCAGCAGATACCCAAGATGCTTTCAAGGTACGACTGACTATGTTGCTTGCTTGACACGTCATAGCCATGATAATTCAGCAGGAAGGCAGTAACCAAAGCAGCTGCCAGGTTTCTTGTTTTGTATAGTCTCATTGTCAATTTCATCATGTTGCCGTCTCCAGCACAGCATGCTGTTTTACACATCAACATCATCTCTTGCATGTTGTGTACTGCACTTACCTGCCAACCTGCAGGTCCTGCAAGGCTCAACTGTGTCGCTCTCCATCAAGCTGATGCACCAGCCAACACCCAGCCTGCCAGTGTCTGCTGTCCCACACGCATCATCAGCAAGCGGCAGCAGCACGTCAGGCTCAGCAGCAGCGGCAGTGGCGGCAGCAGCAGCTGCAGCGGCGGCAGTGCCTGCTAGGCCCATCTTTGAGCCATATACACTGTTGAGTGCTGACGAAGCAGCAGGATGCAATGTGTTGGAGTTCACACCACTGGCTGCAACGATGTTACCGCAGCAGCTGCCTGCAGCTGCCAACAATGCAAATGGGGCACCGAGCTTCACGATCGGGCTGCATGTTCCAGGCAGCAGCAGCTCCAAAGCTGTTGTGTGCAGTGGGGGATGCCTGGGCGACCAGCAGCTGGCCTGGAACAAGCGCTGCAGGGCATACCTCAGCCCTGCGACAGTGCAAGCACTGAAGGTGGGGTTGCAAGTAATAACCGGCGCATAGTTGAGCCATGTGTGTGCTTGGCCAGGTTGCACCACATGTCACATCCTGTGTAGCTGAATGTTGTGCAGACATGACAGCTTGGCCGGGTGCAGTATGTTATGTGTGTTATGGCTGTAGTGGAGCCTAGCTGTGTACAGCTGTGTGTGGTCTGCCTGTAATTTGCAACTTTCTGATTTGCTGATCTCCCTGCTTTGCTGCCAGGCGCTGCTGGAGTTGGATCAGCCGCTGCTGCTGGAGGTTGCGCGCTACCTGCAGGGCCCGGCTGACACAGCAGCAGACCCAGCATTCCCCAACTACCATGCCTTGCTGCAGCTGGACTGTGCAGCAGAGCAGCTGCAGGACCCAGGAGCTGTGACTGCATGCGGCTTTGCCATGGCTGTGGGCTGTGCCAGCTGGGCTGTGCAGCGGGGCAAGCTGGCAGCAGCATGCCTGCCAGCCTACACACCAACACCTGCAACGTGAGCTGCAGCAGCACACACATGGCAAACACCACACTCTCCCAGCATGCAAGTACCAAGAAGCCGCAATCCAGCAGCTGCAACAGCATGCCATTGTTTCTCTCTGCAAAACTGTAAGCGTCTACGCTGGCAGTGCTGCTGCTGACACAAGACATTTCTTATTCATGCAGTGCACGGGTGAAGGCAATTGAAGATGCGCCAGCAGCTCCTGCAGAGGGCCAGCCTCCCGTGTGTCCCTGGCAGGCTGCCGGGACGCGCTTTGCTGTGCAGCTCCGGCTGGCGCGGCCGTTGTATGCACCATGGCAGCCGCCAGCAAGGCCAGGCAGGCAGCTGGCTGATGCCTGCCCAGCCAAGGCACCACCAGCACCGCAGCCAGCACCAACAGCAGCAGACCGCTTCAGAGCAAAGGTGTGCTTCCGAATTCGTGCATCCAGGAAAATTGCTGTGTGGCAAAAACATTGCTGTGTGGCGGTAATACATTGCTAGCTTTCTCAATGGTATGCAGTTTTGTCAGCTCTGCCGCATACAGCTGCAACAGAGCAGCCGCAGTGTAGACAGCACGCAGCTGCTTGTGCATATTCACAAAACACGAGTGTGTGGCTATCGTCACAACCAATGGCTGGAACACTGCTGCCCGTCTCGTTGTACGTAGGTGCAAGACATTGCACAAGAGCTCTCACAGCAGTATGCAGCTGCAGCAGGCAACAGCAGCAGCAGTGGCCCTGATCCGCAGCAACAGCAGTCACTGGTGTTTGAGCTCAACCGCTCAGGGCGGTACCTGGCGATGAAAGGGCAGCTCAAACAGATGCTGGTAGATGTAGTGAGGGAGCGTTACAAAGCAGCAGGCAGCACTGCAACACCAGCACAGGTGCGAGCAGCAGATGCGACAAGAACTGCTTGCTGCACTGCCAGCAACATGATGGTGTATAGCAGTGCTTGGCGCATGCAACTTTTTCTTGCGCAGCATGTAGAGCAAATCTTGCGCAGCATGTAGAGCTGATTACATTATGCTCCTTCACTTGTTCACATCATATGTTGTTCGCTGACTGCGCTACTGCCATGGAATGCCATAGGTGCAGCAGCTGTACAACGACCTGTACGTGCACCTTATGGATGAGCTGAGAACAGCTATGACAAGTTTGGCAGTATCACAGCAGCAGCAACAGCAAAGCCAGACATATCGCCAGCCTGAGCCGACATGCAGCAGCATCAGCAGCAGTACGGAGGTGAATGACAGCAGTGAGAAGTTGCTGCAGCTAGCAGCAGAGTGTGAGGCAGCTGGAGACATCTGCAGGAGTCATGCGCTGCACCAGCGGCGGCTGCTACTGCTGCAGGATGCTCAGGTGCGTGCTTTTGGTGCTTGACAGGCACCCCTTATGTGTACGTGTATGTTATCATGTGGCATGCGCCTGCCGCTAGCTGAACGGGATGTCCTCACTGCAGTCAGCGGCTCGACTCAGGCCAACCTGTGTCATCAAATTTTATGCAGGCATGGTACCAGTATGGGACTTTCTGCATGCGCGTCAAGGAGCACACACGTGCACAGGCAGCATTCAGGGAGGCTCTCTCCATCAGCCAAGACCACGGCCCGGCAGCAGCAGCACTTGCGTGCTTGGGGCTGGCGCTGTCCCAGGGCAAGGATGTTGAAGGTGGCCCTGACCCTGCAGCTCTGGAGTGGGCAGAGGTGCTTGGGCACAGCTTGAAGGATGCAGCAGGTGCAGCAGCAGCTGCTGCTGCCAGCAATGGCACCAGTGCCACTGGTGTGCTGCCATGGGCGCTGCTGGCACTGCTTTATCGTGTGCAAGGTGAGATGCAGAATCTGGTGTGTGCCACACTGCGGTAGTGTAGTGAGCATGGTGTTGGCGCAGTGGTTACAGCAGCCCATGTGCCACAGACAACACCATGTTTATGTTGAAGTCACGGTGAAATAGCATTCACATATGCATGGCCGCAGCCCTCATTTCAAGCTGCGCCTATGACTTGTAGGATGCCAACCTCGCTGTTTCAGGTATATCAATGTGTGCTGTCGTGCTGAAGACCACCTGTCATGTACTGCAGGCAAGGCGAAGGAGGCACAGGCACGCAGCTGCCACCAGGAGGTGGTGCGGCAGTCAAAGTCAGTCCTGGCTGCCCACAGCTGCAGCATCCCTGTGAGCAGCAGCAGCACCAGCGGCAGTGTGCGCAGCAGCGGCAATGGCTCTGTGGAGGACGCGCCAGCAGACAGCAGCAGCAGCAGCAGCAGCGCTGCGCCGTTGGTTGGGGGTGCTGCTGCTGCTGCGAATGGCTACCTGGCAGGCGCTGAGTTGGCACTGCACCTGAAGCTACCAGCGCTAGCTGGCCAGCTGCTGGAGCTTGCTGCAGGTTTGTGCTGTTGCACACTGTGTTCGCTGCTGCAGCACTTCATACAACAAGTGCTCAACTACTATGAATGATGAGTGCACGTGCATAGTGCAGTAGAGCTGCGTGCCCTTGCCAGTGCGTACAAGTGCCGCTCAATCATTGCTGCCCCGTCATGAGTCATTCATGCTGCCTGAGCACACTTCACACCTTTCGTCACCAGCCTGATTGGTGTGCTGCAACCGCCTGCAGGCCTGAAGGACCCTGCTGGCCAGCTGGCCAGGCGCATGAAGCTGGCACAAGTGTCAGTGGCACAGCAGTCTGGTGATGTGCAGAGGGCGCTGCAGCTGCTGCGTGAGCTGGCTGAGGCTGGCGGTGAGGATGTCAAGATGCAGGTGCAGGTGCTGCTGGGGGACGTGCAGTACGAGGTGAGCATTGTTGGCTGCTGCTGCCACAGCAGTGCTTTGCAAAAAGGAACCAGTGTGTAGTCTACTAGCAGCTGCCAGCAGCTGTGCCACAGACTTACGGGGGTTGCTGACAGGGATGCTGAGCTGCGTTGGCGGGGCGGCGGCCAAGATGCAACACAACACTTCCAAGAACAGCTTTGCACTGCCTGTATGGCCTGACACGGTCTTATACTGTGCAAAGATGCCGAGTCCTGGCTACACAAGCTCTTGCTGCTGCTACTTCTGCTGCTGCTGCAGTCTGGCAACCTCGCGCTGGCCAAGCAGCACTACAGGCGTGCAATGCAGAAGGACCCACAGTGCCCTGCGCGTGTATACTTGCGCCTGGGCACCTGCTTCATGGCAAGCGGTGATGCAGCCATAGCAGCAGAGGTGTACAGCTCGTGCTTGGAGAGCTGCAGCAGCCCACCTGCAGCAGTTTCTGGCGACGCTGCTGCTGCGGTGCCGCAGTTTGCTGAGGCTGCAGCTGTGGAGATTGGTGGGCGCTGTGCCACTACATGGCTGGGGCTGGGTGTGGCACACCTGCGCCTGGGCGAGTACAGGTGAGGACCCTCGTGATAGCCGGCTGCTGCCAGTGGTTCAAGCTGTCAGGCAATGCTCCACCAGTGAGGGCAGCTGCAGCTGCTGGCTGCAAAAGGCAGCGCAGCTACACATCATGCATGGTGCGCGCTCAAGCTGTGTTGTACTGTAGTGTACTTGGCATGCAGCATGGCAGTTGGTCCTCTGCGTAGCCTGAGGGCCATAAGAAGACTTGTAGGCATGTGCCACATGATACATTCGCGCAATAGTCATGCTGAACATTCTGTGCTGCTATCTTCTGCATGCTGTAGGTCTGCTGAGCTGGCCCTGTCTGAGGCCAACCTGCTTGACCCAGAGCACCCTGGAGTGTGGGGCTACCTGGCACTGCTGTCGCTGCTGCAAGGCAGGGACGCAGATGCCAGCCAGGCCCTCACCCAGGCACAGCGGCATGGCCTGGCCAGCGCAGGACTGCTTGTTGAGCTGGGAGATGCGTACCAGCAGCGCGGGCACTTCAGCACAGCAGCAGCACTGCTAGGGAAGGCCGTGGCTGCACAAGACAGTGTTCTGGGGCGCTGCAAGCTTGCTGCCGTGCTGCTGGCGGAGTGCGACTACCAAGGGTGCCAGCAGCAGCTGGCGGCGGCAGCAGAGCTGCCGGCAACGGAGGCAGAGAAGCCGCTGCTCATGTCAGTGCTGCAGAAGCTGCAGGTGGCATGGCCGCACCTGTGAGCTTTAGCTCTGCCATGAGCTATGTCTTGAAGAGGCATGGTGGTGTGGGTTGCAGCTCCAAGCTGCAGAGGTTGTGCCACATATGGCATATGCAGCATCTGCAGTGCTGACAATCCATGGGGTCCGTGCTTGTATGATCATTTGTGCAGCAACCAGAACAGCCTGGCCCAAACTTTGTGGGGTCCACTGCACAAGTGCACTGCATGTGACGTGGTCTAGCCTTGCCATGCACGCATACAGTGTGGCGTTGCCTACTAGGCGCCTACGGTAGGTCGTGTGATCATGCTATGCACGTCTCAGACGTCTGAGTTCGACTTCACTGAAGTGAAGCATGCCGTGTGACTGTGTGGCTCGATAATTAGCTTTATAAAGCAGACAATTGCTGACTCAGGAAGCCGGGCTTCCTGCCGCTGGCCGGGCCATCACTGACGGCAGTGGCGTGGCACGTTTGCAAGACTTTGCCGATACAGCCTGTCAGGTGGTGCTGGCCTGCTAAGCTGAGACTACTACCTGAGGGGCTGGCTTGAGTCATGCCATGCCACAGTGTGGGCTACCAGTGCAGAAGAAACCTTCTGAGTTGTTGTCTTCAAGGAGAAGGTGTAATTGAATTTCACAGACGATCGTTCATGTTCTGCAGTGGGGCCGACTCGGATGCCAACGGCGTTTATCATAAACACATAGCGGCTATGACTTGATGTGACATGATGATGGTGATGATGAAGACCGTTCATGTTCTGCAGACAGCTTGTGCACAATAAAAGGGCAACTGCACACCAGTTGCGCCCTGTAGGCCTCTGGCATAGTACAATCATTCACTTGCTCCTTCTTTCTTGTCTGAAATCTCGTCATGTTACCCTCTACAACCTGTGCTGATGAACCACGGCAACCAGGACCAGCAAAGCCCTTGATTGAAGCTGACAGCTAGTGAACCAATCAAACCATTGAGCCGCATTGCCTGCTGAGTGCTGTTGCTGTTACACTACGTACTGCCTTGGCGCAGCATACACAGACGCCCAACCAACACACCAGCAACCAAGTACTGCCATGTAGACACCATTGCACAGCTGCAGGATGCCGTCTGCACAAAGGTCATGGCTGAAATCATTTCAGTTGGCAGCCAACAAACTGCTTTGGGTGTCACGATTGCACCTGTGCACCACAACCTGCCTCGCTGCGGTAAGATGCAGCTGCTGGTGTGCAGACCGTAACCATTTGCTTGCTGATCTGTCAAGCTGTGCTGAATACACGTCTACAACAGCAAAACATCTCTCAACGGCACCAGCAGGCGAGATCATCCTGCTTTCTCCAGCGCGCCACGCCAGGCAACTGCTGCAGCTGCTGAACTGTGCGCCAGCAAGCATACACCCCGTTGTCCATCTGTGATGCGCCAGCTGATGCCAGCTGATGTTTGCCATCTGGAGGCGATGTGTTCTTCGTCTTCAGAATGACCAAAGTCCGGCTACGCTGTCCTGTGCACTGCAGCTGCTGCTGTCATACGAAGACACCCACCCACAACAGCAAGAATAGTGTGCCCAGGCCCAGTGCCACAGATGCTGAGAGGCCTAGCAGACCCTCAAAGGCTATCTTTCTGCTGTAGCGGGTGGTTGTGGCCTGGTAAAGGAAGAACAGAGCTGCTTCAACAATGCCCACTGTGAGCAGCACTGTGGCTAGCAGGGGGTACATGGCCATGGGCACTGGGGGGTGCACGGGCGCGCCTGCCTCCATGGCGATTAGCTATATGCTGAGACTCGATCGGATGATCAGGCGTGGTCACAGGTGATCGTGCAGAGGGCAACCTTCGCTTGAGGCAGTTGTGCTGCTCAACCAACACACTGCAAGTTTGTCAAACACAGCTCAGGTTTCGGGCACAGTCTGCTAGCTTGTGGTTCCTTCAAGCCTATCCTATGTACTGGGTTGGGTGCCATTCCCTGCTTCTGCTCTCCGTCATTTTGTCAGTCACTTACTGTCGCTTCTTGCTGATGTCCAAGCAACGTCGAATGGAACAAAGTCAATAGTATCACAAGTTTGTTCTGGTTTGCGTTATGCTTGCTGCCTATCACTGGCCGCTGCTTGAAGTTTGTGTTTCGGGCGGCAGCACTCGATCCTCTTGAACTGTGGTTTTTAACGTGTATGTGTGGTTCCACCAGTGAACCTTAAAGCCGCGGGAAGGAGATTGGTGCTGTAGACCCACCCAAGTTGGCAGCAGTAGCAGCAGCAGCAGCACCAAGGCCTGCTAAACATGAACTACAAGTTTGCAAACTTGCTGGGCGCCCCATATAGAGGTGGCAACATCCTGTTTCACGGGAACGAGCTGCTGTCACCAGTTGGTAACAGGGTGTCTCAGGTGCGGGACGTCAGAAAGCCGCTGACTTGTCATGCCAGCAACCCCAGTGTGAAATCAGCATGCAGGCTTCGCCGCGCTTTGAGCTCGACTGCTGATGTGGATACCCTGTACACGTAGTAAATATTAACGTTTAGGCCCATGCCATATAAATAGTGTCCATTGTTCATGTAACAGGTGAACTTGGCGCACTCTACTAGCCAGACGCTCCCTTTTGAAAACCTCAACCAGGTGCGCATGGCAGCAGCAACAGCAGACCGATAGCTGCAGCAACAATAATAGTTGTGGCAGCGACAGTAGCACAGCAGCAGCAGCAGCAAACTTCCACAGCAGTCACACCTGCAGCATGTGCGGGGCCTCACTGTGGCACCGATTTACTGGCAGTGCAGCAGCATGGCAAGCTATATGCGCTTCAACAGCTCCAAAGCATATGGAGCGTCTTGCAGCGAGCTGAACACAGCCTGTCACAGACACAGCAGCCCTATCAGCTGTTTGTGCCCTACCGGCTGGCAGCTCTGGATGCAACAGCCAGCAGCAGAACATCAGCCTTATGAGCATCTGAAACACAAGCAAACGCATTGCTCATCGCAGCAGCCATCTGACTTCTGCCCTTCTCTCCTATTCCTATTCCACAGGTCCGCACGCTGTGCCTCAGCCCAGATGGCCAGCTGCTGCTGTCCATAGATGAGCAGGGGCGGGCGCTGCTGGTGGCGCGCACTCGGCGCGTGCTGCTGCACCACTTCAGCTTCAAGGGCCCCGTGACAGCAGCAGCGTTCAGCCCTGATGGCAGCTACGTGGCAGTGGCAGTGGGCAAGCTGCTGCAGGTGAGGGCGCTGCTGGGGTGGGATGGGTACAGCAACCCACAGTTGAAGCAAGGGAGGAGACCTGGCATTGATGTTAATGTTATTCATGTCCAGGCCACATATTGTGGTTGGCGGTGCATGCAGCAGAGTGTAATGTGATGCCAGGTGTCCTTTCCAGATAGGGTGCGCACGTTGCTGCTGTGTTCCTGCAAGCGCTCAATACACGCAGCACCATCCACATTACATCAGATACAGTGGCATGTTGCTTTGTCCTTTGGCGCACCAGACTTCCCGCAATGCGGCCTATCTTTGCTTTACATCATGTGTGTGCTCGCCTGCTCGCGTGTGTGTCTGCCGCCAGGTGTGGCACTCGCCAGGCTTTGATAAGCAGTTGTCACCCATGCAGCTGCTGCGCACATACGGCACCTGCCATGACACCATCACAGCTATCGACTGGAGTGCAGACGGCCAGTTCATTGCAGCAGCGTCAAAAGACCTAACAGCCAGGGTTTACTCGCTGAACCCCATCCCTGGCTGGACCCCGCCCACACTGGCAGGGCATAAGGATGCGTTGGTTGGTGTGTTCTTCACCACTGCAGCGACGCAGCAGGCAGCGCAGCTTGCAGGGCAGAAGCCAGTGGTGCTGTTTACTGTCTCAAAAGACGGTGCGCTGTTTGGCTGGTCGCTCTCTGACCAGCCTACGCAACCAGCAGTAGCAGCAGCAGCAGATGATAATGATGCAGAAGAAGCAGATGCAGGCAAGGAGCAGCAGCAGCAGCAGCAGCTGCCGTCGCTCGCGCAAGGCAGCTGGGGTCTTTCTGGCAAGCACTACTTCATGCAGCGCGGTGCTCGGCTGTCAGCAGTCGACTACCACAAACCCTCTGGGGTTCTGGTAGCAGGGTTCAGCAACGGCCTGTTTGAACTGTACCAGCTGCCGGAGTTCCAAGTCCTGCAAACCCTCAGCGTCAGCCACGAGCGCATCAGCTCTGCTGCGTTCAACGCTGGAGGGGATTGGCTAGCGCTGGGGTGTGCGAAGCTTGGGCAGCTGCTGGTGTGGGAGTGGCGCAGCGAAGGCTACGTGCTGCGGCAGCAGGGGCACTACTTTGATGTCAGCTGCGCTTGCTACAGCCCGGATGGAGCAATAATTGCAACAGGTGGTTGTGCTTGTGCAGTTAAGGGGACAGCTGTGTTGACTAGTAGAGTCAGCCGAAGCTGCTGCAGCTTTACAAGTGCTGTCGGCCTGTGTCCCCTACTGCTGGTTCCAGTGCTACTGGTGCATGACGGCAGCAGTTGAAACCGTACTTAGTGTTACAATCAAAAAGCAGCAGGGACTTTTATCTAGGCTCAACCCAGCAGAAGTGGGGGCACTGGGTTCCAAACCCTGCTACAGCACAGCAGACCGCTGCAGCCTCAGTGCTTGCAGTGGGCTGCCTTGATGTAGGGCCTGTATGTGTGTCACCACCCTGCCCTTCAAAAAAGGCAGCAACATCGACGCACCGCAGCAAGCCAATTGTTATATCTGCTGTTGATGCTGCTGTGTTTCACCTGTGGCGATGCAGCAACAACAACGAACCACTGCGTCTGAATAACATGTGTTACGCTTGGTGCAGCTGTGACAACAGTGCTACAATGTCGCTTATCCCGCTACTCTCAATCGCCTCATCCAGCTTATGTGTTCTGGTGTGCCCATAACCCTGCAGGTGCTGATGACAGCAAGGTGAAGCTGTACCAGCTGGCACTGCTGCTGCACCAACCCAACACCATGCTTCCTGCCTCCCCTGCTGCATGCCGCGCCATGTTGCTAGCTGGTGTCCGTTGCGGCGCAGCCGCTTGAACACACCCTGTACCCCCTCTTATTCTGTATGCTCTGCTGTGCAGGTGCTGATGACAGCAAGGTGAAGCTGTACCAACTATCCAGTGGCTTCTGCTACGTCACCTTCAGCGAGCACAGCGCGCCAGTCACTGCACTGGCCTTCCTGCCGACAGGCGCTGCAGTGGTGTCCGCAAGCCTGGACGGCACAGTGCGCGCCTTTGACCTGCTGCGATACAGGTGCGGCAGCAGCAAAGTCTGACTCAAGCATGTGCTAAATATACACATTTGCATATCATGGCGCTGAAGTAAAACGCAAAGCGCATGGGTGGTGCTGCGCTGCAAATATAGATCCTGACTGAAGGACAGGAACCGCTGGACAAGAGGAGTAGATTGTGAACTGTGCGCGTGGTGTCTGCAAGCTTGGGCGGCACAGTGCGCGCCTTCGACCTGCTGCGATACAGGTGCGGCATGTGTACACGGCAGCAGCAAAATTTGACAAAACTGCATGACGTTGACTTGTGCATCATGTGGCGCCGAGCGATTCATAGTAGGTGGACAATCGGTTGAACGGGTGAACTGTGTGCGTACATTCTAGATTTCTGGCGCACAGGGCATCATGCATAGTGGGAGTTTATCAACACCAAGGGCGGTTGCTGATACATGCCTGCTGCTGCTACTGTTGCCGCTGTCGCCTTGCAGGAACTTTCGCACCTTCACTGCGCCGTCTGCTGTGCAGTTCATCTCGCTGGCGGTTGAGAACTCTGGCGAGGTGGTGGCAGCAGGCAGCCAGGACGACTTCCAGGTAAGAGGCCGGCTGAATGAAAGGGTGAGTGAGCTACCCGAGGTTCCACATTTTGTGATGTTTGGCCAAGGCGCACAAAGCAACACGACTTGTTCAACGCACCTCTGTTCTCTTGCTCATCCTGTTGCTCCTTTGACCCATGCATTTCCTGCCCAGGTCTGGCTGCATCTTGTTGGCATGCACCAGCATGTCTCATTTCCAGACTCTCCTGTGCTGTGCCACACAGTCACCTCACATCACACTTTGCCCTGCCGCGTGCACAGATCTACGTGTGGTCTGTGAAGACAGGCCGGCTGCTTGATGTGCTGGCGGGCCACGAGGGCCCCGTGTCTGGCCTCGCCTTCAGTCCCACGCAGCCGCTGCTGGCATCATGCAGCTGGGACAAGTGAGTGGCGGCATGAAGCAGACTGCCTTGCATAACATACTCTATACATGTCTGGCCTTGCCTTCAGCCCCACGCAGCCGCTGCTGGCGTCATGCAGCTGGGACAAGTGAGTGGCGGCATGAAGCAGACTGCCTTGCATAACATACTTTATACATGTCTGGCCTTGCCTTCAGCCCCACGCAGCCGCTGCTGGCGTCATGCAGCTGGGACAAGTGAGTTGCTGCATGAAGCAGACTGCCTTGCATAACATACTTTATACATGTCTGGCCTTGCCTTCAGCCCCATGCAGCCGCTGCTGGCGTCATGCAGCTGGGACAAGTGAGTGGCGGCATGAAGCAGACTGCCTTGCATGACATACACTATGTATGTCTGGCCCCGCCTTCAGTCCCACACAGCCACTGCTGGCGTCATGCAGCTGGGACAAGTGAGTGGCCGCGTGAAGCAGGTTGCCTTTCATAATGTGCATTACAGTACATGCTTCAAACCATCAGGAGTGGGAACTTCAGTCACAAGTCCACCGGAGGCTTGTAGGCAAGAAAAACACCGTATATACTTAATTTTTTTGTTGGTTACAAGGGGGCAAAATCTACTGGCTGGCCATTCACAGCAACCAGGCAAACCTAATTTCTGTAGCCTACGGCACCGCCGCCACCAGTAAGACACGCCAAGCGCCCTTATTCCAGGAGGTGCCCAGCACCCGGACCAAAAACAGTCGGCGTAGACAGCGTCAACAGGAGACCAGGGGCCCGACATCTCAGGCTCCTGCCTCTTCCTCTGCAGCAGGGTGGTTTCACAGGCCCTGTTTGTGCCTGGATTGGTGTGGGTCGACCTGTTTTAGACACCACCCTTCGTTGGTGTCGTTGTTCAACCGCCAGCACCCCCTATTGGCAGCTGCAAGTGTACACAGTTGTTTGCTATATTAGCTCTGCTTGGTGTCTTGTCAAGGGCCCCGTGTCTGGCCTGGCCTTCAGCCCCACGCAGCCGCTGCTGGCGTCATGCAGCTGGGACAAGTGAGCGGCCGCACCCAGCTGGCTGCACTTGAACATGCACTATATTTCATGCTCCAAAAAACCAGGAGTGTCAACTCTGGGCAGGAGCCAACGGAAGCTCATAGGGCGGAAATTTCGTGAAATCTGATTACATTGGCTTGACCTGGATGGATGTGGGTTGAGCAATATTTTGTACACCATGCATTGTCTGTGTTGTTATGACCATCAGCACTCCCTGTGTCCAGCTGCAATGTACTCATTCCTTTGCCAGGTCATTGCCGCTTGGTGTCTCTTTCATCAGTCCATCCTGATAGTATTGGCTCACACTGTCATCTGCTGCTGCTGCTGCCTTGCAGGACTGTGCGCACGTGGGATGTGTACGACAACAAGAGCCAGCTGGAGGTGCTGCAGCACAGCCATGACGTGCTGGCGCTGGCGTGGCGCCCTGACGGCAAGCAGCTGGCCAGCTCCACACTGGACGGCCAGATCTACTTCTGGAACGCACAGGTGCGGCACTGGTGGCTTGTAAGTTTGCTGTGTTTGCTGTGGTATGCTAGGCAATGTTTGGCTTGTGATGTGTCAAGGCAGGCCTGCAGGCTGCGGACAGTTGCTACTGTGTGTGTACTGCACGCTCATTTGCTGTGCGGCGGAGCGCAAGGGCAACTCGCAATCACATTTCTGGCGTGCTGCTTGCTTTTGCTACTGCTGCTGTTGCCTGCAGGATGCCGTGATTGACGGAGTCATCGAGGGCAGGAGGGACATCAGGGGTGGCCGACTGGCCAGTGACAGGTGGGCTACAGCATTATGCAGCGCATGATGTCAAATTGAGTCAGCTTGTCTTCAGGCAGTGTGTTTTGTGTATGGGGAGGTACCATGCCACAGCAGCGCACACAGCAGACACACACAGTAGCGGCTTGCGTACACTAGGCATAATCCGCATGCTTTCACTGATCCGTATCTTTATTCTCTTCTTCTTGTCAGCAGCACTTATGGTGACAGCCCTGCACCAGCTGCACTCAAGCCCTATAGCAAACCATCCCTGCGCTGGTCATGCTCTGCCACTACCTGCACCACTTATCGCAAGAGCCCTGCACTGGGCTGTATTCAAGTCCCACCGTGCCTTGCTCTTGTCTTGTCTGCTGGCTATACTCGCAGGCGTTCTGCTGGCAACCTGTCATCTGGCGCCGCGTTCACCTCGCTCACGTTCAGCGCAGACGGCAGCATGCTGTTTGCTGGCGGGCGCAGCAAGTACGTGTGCGTGTACGATGTGGCAGAAAAGGTGCTGCTGCGACGCTTCCAGGTGAGCTGGCATGCGCATCAACAGTTGGATTAGGTTTGGTTGTATGATAGGATTGAGGCAGCATGCTGGAGGGTAGCATAGCAGTTGTTGCTGTAGCTGTGCAGGCCAGTGCGCGCTGGTGAACTCTACCAGCAAGCGTGCAAGACTGGAGCATAACTAGGAGGTCAACAGCAGTGCTATGGCTGCCAGTTCTGAAATACTGTTGGTTGTGCAGCGGGGCTAAAAGCGTGAAGCGTGTATGACGTGGCAGAGAAGGTGCTGCTGCGGCGCTTCCAGGTGAGCTGCGCATGCTCATGCGCTGTTACAACTGTTACAATTGAAATGGGTTTGTAGGATTGTATGATGTGTGTGCTGCAGCATGCTGATGAGTGGCATAGCAGTTGTTGTAGCTGCGCTGGTCAGCGCGCGCTGGCGCATACCAAGCAAGCAAGATGACAGCACATTGAGAAGCTCAACAGCATGCCGTGGCTGCCAGTACTGTCTTGTTATTGGCTGCGCAGTGGTGAAAAGATGGTGAAGCGTGTGCAAACCAGCTGCAGTGCAGCGACGTTGTCACTTCACCTCCAACCTTACCACTTATCGGCTCCCTTCTCTCCCACTTTCTGCAGGTGACCCACAATCGCTCCCTGGATGGTGTGCTTGACCAGCTCAATTCAAAGCACATGACAGACGCAGGGCCCCTGCAGCTGATTGCACACGAGGACGCTGACTCAGATGACGAACTGCTGCCAGCTGGCGGCGACCCAGCAGCAGCAGCAGACGTCCCAGGCACAGCCAACCGCAAACGTGCAGTTGCGCGCACACGCGCGCTAGCACTCAGCCCCACCGGCGCGACGTGGGCAGCAGCAACAACCGAAGGTTTGCTGCTGTATGCGCTAGATGCAGGGCTCAACTTTGACCCAACAGACTTGACAGAGGCGCTAACACCGCAGGCGTTCCATGCTGCGGTAGCTGCCCGTGCGTATGTTCGCGCGCTGCTGATAGCGCTGCGGCTGGGGGATCCAGTGCTGCTGAAGCACGGGCTGATGAGCGTGCCACCTCAGCAGGTGAGCACAGCTGCTGGCCAGCTGCCGCCAGTATTCCTGCAAGCGATGCTGAGCTGCGTGGCAGAGTGCTTGGACGAAAGCCCGCACATGGAATACCTGCTCAGCTGGGTGAAAGCGCTGTTGGTAGCGCATGGTCCAGCGCTTGCTGCAGCAGCAGGGGGCGGCACTGCGCTGCGAGCAGCGCTTGCAGGAGGTGGGGAGACGGGTGCTGCTGCAGGTGCAGCAGCAGGGCGAGCTGGGGCAGCAGGGGGTGGTGCCAACCTGGCAGCAACGCTGCGCGCGCTGCGGCAAGTTGTGACGCGGCTGCATAAGGACTTGAGCAGTGCAGCAGAAGGGAATGTGTACTTGCTGGACTATATTGTGGCGGCGGGGCAGCTGCAGCAGCAGCGGCGAAAGGATGGGGAGCAGCAGCAGCAGAAACAGCAGCAGCAAGATGAAGAGGGTGATGGCGCAGCAGCCATGCAGGTGGATGCAGCAGCAGCAGTTAGAGGGGAAGTAGTGGCGGCCAAGAAGGCAGGCAAGAAGCAGAAGAAGCAGAAGAAGCAGGCCGCGTAGTACCAAGTTGGCTAGGCAATCTCAGCACCAAGCCGTGTTTGCTTCTGCTGCAGTACCAGCTAACGCTGCCTAGAGTATTACGTACTAGCAACAAGCTGCATGTGCTGAAGCTGCAGTGTCAGCTAGTGCCAGCTAGCGCTGGCTAGTGTGCTACTGGAGATGGCGGTAGTTTGGGCTGCTGCTGCTGCTGCCAGCGGTGATCACTCAGCTCTTTTTTCAAAGTGCTGGCACAGTTGCATGCTGTACATCTTGCCGTTGGTCACGTGGGTGCTTGGTTGATTCCACCCAGTTGGCCTTTTTTGTGGAGGTCAGCAATTTGAATGCTCATCCCTGAGCTGTCAGCACAGTCCAGCATTGCTGACTTGCAGTGCTGAGCTGGACTCGGTGACTCGGATGACAGGTCTTGGGTGAACGAGTTGTGCATCCATATTCGTATATGTAAGAAGATGCGTTGTGCTGACGTGCTTGCTCTGGGCTGATCGTACGAAGGCAGCAAAAAGTGTTGCTGGCGTTGGACGGGTTGAAGCGGTTATTTGAGCGGGCAAGATCCTCAGCCTGCAGCCATTTCAGGACGAAACACACACCCTGAGCACTGATCGCAGCTCTCGAGCCCGTTACAACTCCCCGACATTGCAGCAAAGCCACTGCCAACCATGCTGCTGCAGCAGCTAGCCCGAGGATGCTGCCAGTTCAAATCACTCGCAGCATCAGCCAGCCTCGGATCAGCAGTACGGCATCTAACAGCTCACACATACCCGGGAGAGCTTTCTGGTGGCATTCACCTGACAGAGGAGCAGCTGGGCATGCAAGCGCTGGCACATGACTTTGCACGAGAGCAGATGCTGCCGCATGCAGCAAATTGGGATGAGCAGAAGATCTTTCCTGTAGAGGTGATGAAGGAGGCAGCAAAGCTGGGGTTTGCAGGTAGGAGTGGCTGGCAGTGTAGCAACACAGGAAGTTCCGTGCCGTTTGATGTAAGCTGCAGTACAGTGCAGCAGTACCGCAACACAGCAGCAGGTGCATCCTACTGCCTGCAATACGCTGCAGCGCTCTACTAATGTTATGGCAACCCAAATCATTATGCAGCAAACTTACCGCTGTGCCACTTGATGGTAACAGAACTTCTGGCAGTTGCACGTGTGTGCTTTGCTGTTCCAATGCTGCACCTTATAATAATAATAATCAATCCTTGTAAGCCATACCTTTCGGCATCGGCAACCGCGCCTCACCCACTGGGGAGGCGGAAAGCAGACTGATTATTCTCTCTATTTTCGGTGTAAGGTAGACCACCCAGACCCTTACACCCCTTACTAGGCAGCATGTGGGAATCACCCCATACGGTGGACTGCATACCTAGCAGGGCCGGCAATGCTGCACCTTGTCTTGTTCTGCCACACTGCTGCTGCAGGCCTGTACGTCCCTGAAGAGTACGGAGGCTCAGGTTTAGGGCGGCTTGATGGCACGCTCATCTTTGAGGGGCTGTCATATGGCGACATCTCAACCGCTGCCTACCTCACCATTCACAACATGGTGGCATATGTGGTGCGTGGCCAGGGTGCGGTACATCCCGCTAGTGCTACATGCCTTTGCTGCTGCAGTTGCCGGGCGGCTGCATACGCCAGCAAGGATTGCCTGCACTGAAAGGCAGGCTGGACTATCGCCAGAACAGCAGCTGCTGGCTTTGCAACTGCCTGCTGCTTATACTCAACCACCCAGTCTACACTGCTGCTGGGCCAGCACTGCATGCCAGTCATGTGGCACCATAGACATCCCTGCTGCCCCTGCTGCATGCTCCTCGTCAGCAAGTTTGGCAACCCAGCGCACAAGGAGCAGTGCCTCCCCCATTTCACCTCACAATCCTTGCGACAAGCTCGCCAGCTGCTGCCTCATCGATCCCTACTTTGCTATCCTTCTCCACACGTTGTCATGTTGTAATCCTGCTGAACCCTGCAGGTCAGCAAGTTTGGCAGCCAAGCACTGAAGGAGCAGTACCTGCCGCAGCTCACCTCACTCAACAAGCTCGCCAGCTACTGCCTCACAAATCTCCATTCCGCAACCCTTTCCCACCTGTTGCCATGTTCAATCCTGCTGCATCCATTCAATCCTGCAGGTCAGCAAGTTTGGCAGCCAAGCACTGAAAGAGCATTACCTCCCGCAGCTGACATCACATAGATAGATAGATAGAGGGACAAGCTTGCCAGCTGCTGCCCTATAAAAGCAACTCCTCTATCCTACATTGTTTCAATCCTGCTGCACCCTGCAGGTCAGCAAATTCAGCAGCCAAGCGCTCAAAGAGCAGTACCTCCCGCAGCTGACGTCACTCGACAAGCTTGCAAGCTACTGCCTCACAAACCTTCACTCCACAATCCCTTTGCACCCCCGCTGTCATGTTTCGCTCCCGCTGCACCCTGCAGGTTAGTAAGTTTGGCAGCCAAGCGCTCAAGGAGCAGTACCTCCCGCAGCTGGCGTCACTCGACAAGCTCGCCAGCTACTGTCCCATTAACCTCCACTCCACAACCCATCTCCACCTGTTGTCGTGCTTCGATTCCTGCTGCATCCTGCAGGTCAGTAAGTTTGGCAGTCAAGCACTCAAGGAGCAGTACCTCCCGCAGCTCACCTCACTCGACAAGCTCGCCAGCTACTGCCTCACTGAGCCTGGCAGCGGCAGCGATGCAGCAAGCCTCACCACATCAGCAGTACCCGTAGAAGGCGGCTGGCTGCTGTCTGGCAGCAAGGCATTTATCAGTGGGGCAGGTGCATCTGACGTGTATCTAGTCATGGCTCGCTGCCAAGGCCAAATGCTGAGTCAGCAAGAGGTGGACGCAGCAGCAGCAGAGGGCAGCAGCGGCAGCGGGGCCGGCAGTACAGTTGGCAGCGGCAGCAGCAGTACAAATGGGGCCGCGGTTGGCGGCAGTGGGGCGATCACGGCGTTTTTGGTTGAGAAGGAATGGCCTGGCGTGAGCTTTGGTGCATCAGAGCGAAAGATGGGTGAGTTCAAGGATGGCTTTTGGGTGCTTCGTGGTTGTGGTTATGCTGCAGTCGCAGGTGCTTGCTGAGGGCCAAGGGGTGGCATGCATTGGCTGTCGGCCAGTATTGCTATGTATACGTCAGGAGGCCACAGTGCGTGGCACACCGCTAACTGCTGGCCTGGAGGTGATAAGGTAGATAAAGGTGTTGTGTGTGAGGCACATGCGCGCAAAATGTAGAGCACGAGGGTGGGCATGGTCGTTGGAGTGAACACTAGCCCAAGCACAGGTGGGAGGGTGCAACAACCTGCGGGGATCAACGCTTGTCTGCTTGCATTGCATTCTCTGCACCCCAGCCTGACACAGCAGCAGCGCAGTTGTGCTGTCAAAAAGTGTGCTGTGCGATAGGCTGCTGCGCCCGTCTGCTGGCGGGCGTTGCACGTTGCCTGATGATGACACCTGCTCTGACACCTGGGCTTTGATGCTTTGATGCTGCTGCTGCTGCTGCTGCTGTGTTGTTGTATTTAGGTTGGCGCAGTCAACCCACAGGCATGGTCAACCTAGACAAGGTGGGCCAGCTGCAGCAGCACAGGCAGCAGCGCACGCAGCAGCACGCGCAGCAGCACAGGCAGCAGCTCACTGGCAGCACATGCAGCAATCGCAAGCAGCAGCAGCCAGGAACACATAGAGCAGCAGCAGCAGCAGCAGCGAGGCATAAGCTGGTTGCTGTGGCCTGCATTGTAGCTGCTGTCCCGAATTCACGTGCAGCAGAAGGTGCTCCGCACGTCAAGTAAAGCGCATGTGATGCTGCGCCCACAGCTCTGCATGAGGGGCCCTTGTGACTCTGTTTGCTTGCTTGCCTGCTTGCTTGCATGCTTGCCTTCTTTCCTGCTAAGTTAAAGTGCTGCCGCTATTCGCTTTGGATGCTGCCCCTGCAGGTGTTTGTGCCGCATGCCAACATGCTGGGCCAGCAGGGGTCAGGTTTCAGGATCGCAATGCATGAGGAGGTCGGGTGACTCTGCTTGCTGGCCTGCTATGCCAAAGAGCTGCTCCACATTACTTTGAATGCCCCCCTGCAGGTATTTGTGCCGCACTCCAACATGCTGGGCCAGCAGGGCTCAGGTTTCAGGATCGCAATGCACGCACTAGACGGCGGCCGCATCAACATCGGCGCCTGCAGCGTCGGAGGCGCAGCCTACTGCCTTGACTACGCGTGGCAGTACACCTCAGAGCGGCAGCAGTTTGGCCAGCCCATAGGGTCTTTCCAGGCCACACAGTTCAAGCTAGCTGACATGGCAACGGGGCTAGAAGCGAGCCGCGCCTTGGTGCGCGGTGCTGCTGTTGCACTTGATGAGAAGTCTCCCCGCGCGACGCTTGCAGCAGCTATGGCCAAGCGCTTTGCAACGGACACATGCTTTGGCGTTGCAAATGATGCGCTGCAGCTGCTAGGAGGGTATGGGTATCTGCAGGATCACCCTGTTGAGCGATATCTGAGGGACTTGCGGGTGCACAGCATTCTGGAGGGCACAAACGAGATCATGCGCGTGATAATCCACCGCCAGCTGCAGCGCCTGGATTACCACCACCTGGTGTGAGTAGCGCTAGCCATTGATTTGGTGTGGCTGGGGTTGTCAGGGTGAAGTGATGTCACTTGCCTGCAAGAGGGTCGAACCATGACAGCAGCAGCTGCAGCAGCAGCAGAAGCAGCAGCAGGGGACCTGGTGACACCTGTCACCAGGTACATATCAGCGGCGGGCCTACTTGCTGCATGTGCGTCAACTTTCATGGTATCTTGCCAGCCTGAGCCTGACACGAGCAAAGCTGGCGCACATACAGCGACTGGCCCGGCGCTGGTACGTACCTGGGTTGGCGTTTGACAGCCAACTTGCTGTGCTGCAGCAGCCCAAGTGTGTTGCTGCTGTTACACACAGCCAGTGTCAGTGCGCAGGGCCGGGAAGGGGGCTTGCGAGGCAGGTGAAGCGGTAGCAGGGCCAGCAGTTGGTGTGCATGGTTGGGGGAGCTTCAGGGAGGGAGTGGCAAAGCGTGTCTTTGCTTGCTGATGTGTGTATGTACTGATAGTTGGTGCAGGCTGTGTATGTACTGATAGTTGGTGCAGCTGTGGGGGATGTACACCATGCTGGAGAGTGTAGTATAAATGCTGAAAGGGGCCCTGGCCTCCACACAAGGGCGTTCTATGTACCATACATCTTGGCACAAGGATTAGGCTCATCTGGGATTGCCATCATGAATGGGAAGGTGACATATCGTTGTTGCAGTTGATGTGCGCTACCAGCGCGTGCAGCACGCGCTGTTGCTGTTCCTAGCACGCACTTGGCAAGCATGCCACGATTGATATGCTTACTGTACATGTTTGTCTGGGTCAGCGGCTTTTTTGACACCATGCTACACAGCTAACCTGCACGGTGCAGTCAGTGGTATGTTGTCGTGCGCCGTCGTCGCCGATGCCGAAAGGTATGGCTTACAAGGATTGATTATTATTTAGTGGTGTGTTGTCGTGCGCGGAAGTTTTGTTGTACTGGTAGTGCAACTTGCCAATGGCAGACACAGGCTGTGCATGATCGGCAGAAGTTGTCCTATGCAGCACATATGCGGTGCTTGTCTATTGTGCTCATATGCTGTATCAAGGCGTAGATCCTGTCACCACAGACTTGCTGCTGCTGTCGTTGCTGTTTGAACAGTCATCTGGTTGTGAAACGATGCTGCAGCATCATTTGGATGCACCAACATCCTGGTGCCAGCAGGTGCTGCAGCATATCCAGCCCGAGATGACACTATCAGCAAAATCTTGTACCTTGCGTTGCCAACGGCATTTCATATGCATGATGGCAACGCAGCAGCGGCAGGAGCAGCAACAATGGAGTGTTCATGAACACCTTGATCAAGGGCCTGCCGGGCCAGCTGCAGTATATGCGGTCTCCTGGGCCTCACAACGCAGTAGTTGTCAACAGCGGGACAGCTGGTTTTACGTGCTGTTTTGTGCCGCTCAGTGGCTGGCAGTGCGAAGGCGAGTGCTGTAGTGTTCTGCTCAGCAGCCAGCAGCTAGCGGCTGGCAGTGCGAAGGTTACCTGTCATGAGCAGAGGCGTAGATCATGGCCTAAGGCTTGAAAATTGCAGCCGATACTGTGTATGTTTGCATTATGTCGAGCCAGGCAGCGCTCAGGCAGGAAGTGCCCGTTTTGGGGACTAGGTGTTGCTCTCTTGTCACCAGTGCTATTGCTGAGTCAGCAAGTGTCACCAGCCATCGTCACCTGGACGAGTGTGCACCTGGCACTCACGGGTATGCAGCCTGTTTTTTCAGGGCGAATTGAGATGGTGTTCGAAAGTATTTACGATTCGCTTCATGTGGTACTCATCCACGGAACAGAGAGTCACTAGCGGTCCCAGACCAGGGTCACCAGGCAGTGGGCCAGCCCATAAGATTTAGTATTTCATACATACCTAAACATCTATAGATGGTTCCGGTCCACAGAAATTAGTTGCGATGTAGTTCTGCTCAAATTAACGCGTTGAAATACATCAACTTGAAATGGTTTAGCGAGGGTTCTGTTGTAGAATGACTGCTTCTGTGACAGACCGCTCAACTTCCGCTTCGGAGCTACTGGCCTTGAGCCCGCTCCCTACGGTCGCTTGGGCTCAAGGCTTTGCTTTGTGGCCTTCGGCCACATGTGGCCTCCGGCTACATGACTTTTGCCCTGAATCGCCGTTGGCTGCACTGGCTGCAAGCACAGCACCTGAAATTCAGATGGATAGCAACTGAAACAGCAGGATTCGTGGTTCCAAATTCATTGAGGTGCTGCTTTTGCAGCATTTGCAGTTGTCGTAACATCAACAGTTGCTGCTGCTGTTGCACTGGCTGTGGGGGCAGAGGCACAACATGCCGCTGCAGTGGGACCCATATGGTGCAGTTGAGGCTGCTGCTGCTGCTGCACCTGTGGCTCATGCGGTCCTTGCGCTGCTGGGTGGCCCCCCAACAAACCTGCAAGTTGTTGAGGAGTCGTGACAATGACTCATCATCATCATCATCATGTTACCCATTAAGCCATAGCATCAACGCCATCGGCCCCGCGCCCCTCAGGAGCGGAAGAAAGAGGGAGCACTGCTCCATTGTGTTTGCAATTATTACGCACATCCCAAGCTTGGACAAGATACTCAGCAATGCTCCTAGATATCACTCGGCACACCCCCCTACTACCCCAAATATCATCAGAAACAAAACGCAACAACTTGGTGGCATCTCCCTACGGATCATCACCGGCAAAGGCAAGCACAGCGTCAACCAGGCTGCTGTTGTGAGGCCTGCTGTGCTAAGGTACCCCAGTGATCAAGTCCCCGCGGAGTTTGGATGCGACAACGGCCAGAGCTACATGCTAAGTTACACATGATGATGATGATGCTAAGTTACACCGACAAAGACCGTGCCAATCATGGTGTTGTGCTGGTCAGCATCACCCCAAAGGAGGGGCCAGCTTCTAAGCCGGCAGCAGCAGCAGCGTGGAAATGATGATGGTGTTGTAGCTGGACTTGTGTTGCAGCAGGACCTGGTGGATTGTACACTTGCGTAGCCACATGCAGTGGCTTTGAAAGTGTGCTGGCTTGCTCAGGACTCTTTTGTTACAGCTGTGGTTGTGCCTCAGTGGCTCGGTGGTCGGTATCTTGGTGGTTTGTTGCTGGGTGCCAGCAGCAGCATGCACATGGTGGATGCAGCTGCCCTTTCACTACACCTCACATTATACCTCTGTGTGTCAGGGCAGCTGTTGTGATGGTGGTGCATATGCATGATGGTGGCAGCAGCATGCACATGGTGGATGCAGCTGCCCTTTCACTAGTCCTCACTTAACCCCTCTGTGAAGGCAGCTGGTGTGATGGTGGTGCATATGCTGGTTGGTATCAGCAGCATGCACATAGTGGATGCAGCTGCCCTTTCACTAGTCCTCACAGTACACCTCAGTGAAGGCAGCTGTTGTGATGGTGGTTTGTTGCTGGTTGGTAGCAGCAGCATGCACATGCTGGATGCGGCTGCCCTTTCACTACCGTAGGGAGGGCCTCGCATCAGACCTCGTGAAGGCAGCTGGTGTGATGGTGGTGCAGATGCTGTCAGCTTTATCTTCAGGGAACCGTTCTATGCAGTCGCATTCTGTTTCTGGTGCTTTTTGTTTTCACTGTTGCACCCTGCAGTGGTGCTTCAGTCAGTTTCACGGCTCTGCGTATTAGACGCATGGAGCTGCTCTCTTCCTGCATGTTGTGGTGGCATGCAAAGCAATCTATCTCCACCTGTACTTGAATGTTGTCTGGTTGTTTGTGATGCACTGGGCTTTGCACTTGTCCAAGGCTTCAGTCTGCGCAGTCCCGCTGTGTGTGTTTGGTGCTCCTGGCAAGCACTGTTGCAGCCTGCAGCTGTGCTCCTGTCAGTTTCACGGCTTTTCGTGTCTGGACAACTGTATTGGTACCCTTCCCAGCATCTCAGGGTGGCACGCACAGCAAACCAGACGCTGTTCACCTATGGTGGTTGCCTGCTTGTGCTTGATGCATCAGCTTGCTACTGTACTGAAGGCTGCAGCCTGCGAAGGCTGCAGCCTACGCACCGCTGGTGTTTTGATGCTCCTTGCAAGCATTGGTGCAATCGTGTGCAGTGGTCTGTCAGCTGCTGTGGGTTTGGTTCAGCTACTTTGCTCTGCGTGTCTGTTCCCTGCAGAGCTGCTGGTGTCTAGCATGTTGTGGTGGCATGCAAAGCACTCCAACTCCACCATGTAGCACTCCATTTTGCCTCACCATATGAAATGCTCTTGGGCATTTTAGGTTGTGTCACATACGGTGTTATGTCTGCATATGGTTTCTTGTTGTGTATGATGCGCAGATGTTAGTGCATGCCCAGCTGGCTCCAGCTGTGCTGTGCTGTGATGCGCTAACCTGCAGCATTACTAATAGGTGCGGCATGCTTCTGGTGCAGGTCTATGCTGCCAGAAGCAGCTGTTTGAACTTGGTAGCACACTGGTCTGGTCTTTGTCAAGTTTTTCCAGTGTGCTGCTGGTGACCAGGCTGCCATGTTAGCAGCCATAGCAGAAGGTCCTACGTCTTTTGCATTGATGAAAGAGAGGCATTTGCAGGTGGTATCGGCGCATAGTGTGGATGTGGGAACCACAATGCTTGCTTGTACCTTTCCAGTACTATCCAGATGAATTTCTCCAATGCGACATCACCGCAGTATGGTTGCATGCTTCAAGCATATATTTGAGCCAGCTTGAGCGGTGAAGAACTGCCACAGAAGGGATTGTGGCGCGTGTTGTTTCTGCTGATGATTGTAACAAATGTATCCTACTTTTCCGTGTTGGGCCATCCAGCACTTATCTTCATTGATTACTTGTCTTCTCGTTGTCCTGTCGGCAGTGCAGCTGAGTGCAGAGCAGCAGTGCAGTAGCCTGAGCAGTGCGCCCCTGTCTCCATGATGTGAACACCACAGCTGCTGAGCAGCCTCATTGAGGGCAGCCCCCTTGCAACTCTTCACTCCAACTGCTTTGCATGTGTACAATCATGCGGCACAGCGCAGCAGCCTGACTATCAGCCTGACTCAGTGACTGAGTCACAGACAGATGACCTGCCATTAGCAGCAGCCATTTGGACCATTGCGCAGTGGTACGCAGTGGGCATGAGCACAGCAAAGCAGCAGTCTGGTACTGACACATGACGCCTGTTGCAAGTCTGGGTGCAAGTTTGTTGAGCAGCATCCACCTTGCATACCACAGCTGTCACGATAATCAACAATGTAAACCTGAAGCCCTGCCTGGCAGATTAGTGACAGCAGTGCGAACCAGTCTCTTGATCTTGACATCAGCATCAGTTATCTCATCGCGGAACACACCTCTGGCATACCCTTGCAAGCTGCTACACGCTCATAAGTTTGCAGTGCCAGCAGCAGTACAGCCCAGCACAACCCCTGTATGTAAGTCAACACGACAGCAGCTATGCGCAGCAGATCCGGGCTTCTGTTGCTGGCCGGAGCGGCTATGGCTGCTTCTCTGCGGCCAGCTGCTGGTCTATCGATCCTTTCGCCACAGACCGCGGCAAAGTACGCACCTGAGCTAATGGGCTTGGCTCTGATAGTGATCTACCTTGTTAGCGCGTACTTTGGGGATAAAAAGAACAAAGAAGTGGCTACGAATTGGATCAGGTGTGTGCTGATGACCAGGCAGCAGGTTGATGCACCACCAACAGCAGCAGCACCTGCTCAGTGCAGCATGTAGTGCTCCTGCCTGCTTCGGCGAGATCGGGTCTGCAGCATCCTCAGGGGGAACGCATGCTCTGCAAATGATTATATTGCTGCCTGGCAACGCATGTGCACGCAGCGTCAGCATCTGGCTACTTCACACAAGAGGCAGCAGCACGTCTAGCAGAGCAGACACCTTTCACCAGCGTCAGCTGTACTGCATCAGCAGGTGTTCGTCACCTGCATCGATAACACGCACCTCCATTGCGTACTTACTCTCTGCTAAGTGCAACTGCTGCTGCCTGGTGTGCTGCAGGGTGCTTGGCGAGCCTGACAACGTGCTTGCGCGCAACTTTGCTGTGCATGGCGGCATGAGCGATGACAGCAGCAGGGAGCTTTGGTGGCGGGAGAGCGCCACCATATACAAGGTGGGTCAGGCCAGGCTTGCTTGCAGGCGCAGCCTTGCATGCGTGAGCAGCCTTGCATGCAGGGGTAGGGTGTCACTGCATGTTATTCTGCTAGGGTGCCAGGGTGCTGCTACAATTTCACAAGGTGGGCGCTACATCACGTTGTCACCGGCTAGTACGATTAGGATGTAACTGGGAGTGTGAGCGGCTGTGTAGAAATGCACTGTGTCACTGTGTGAACGCCGCCTAAAGGCAGCGTGCTTTGTCAGCAAGACGGTGGCTGGCTGCATTAGTACAGCTGGTATAGCGCGCTTGCAGGTGGCGTCTAGCTGCAGATATGTTATCTTTTGTACTGTGCCAATGCAACCAGCTAGCAGTGGCGCAAGTTCAAGCTGGATCACTGGTAGGTGCGTTGGTACTTGCCAGCAGCAGACACGAAGTCACCAAAATTGGCTGTTGGAGCCACTCAACTCAAACAGCAATTGTACGCCGGCTTTGCAGAAGGCCACCAAACTGCTGCCGCTGTTGATTATCAACTTCCCTGCGCCAACTGCTGCCTCTGCGACCTGCCGTGCAGTGCTATGCCAGTGGCAGGCGCTACTGCACCGGGGCTATGCTCACAGTGAACCTCAAGCCTCGCCAGGACCTGTTCTGCCAGCTGTGGTGCGTGGCAGCAACAACAGCAGCAGCAGTACAATGCTGTGATAGCGTGCACAAGCATCAGCAACAGCAGCAGCTGTGCACTGCTGTGCAATTGTAGCAGGAACAGCAGCAGTAGCAGAGCTCTGCAAGGTGGTAAGGTTCACCTCTCATTGTGCGCGGCAGCATGAACAGCAGCAGTGTCACAGGCTGCAACAGCAGCAGCAATAGCCGCAGCACTGTGTGATGTTGAATGGGAGCTCTCCATACCCACCCTCCAACAGATCTGCAGATACATATGCACTAAGCCAAGCTGGCGAACCTACCAGCACCGGCAATGCACACAGCCGCTGTGTCATCTGCATGCAACAGCAACTGGCAGTGAGGGTTAGTGCCCTGCCGCAGTTTCTGCCGTGCGCAACCCTGCGGGGCATCTGCCATTTTCTGGATGACACGTGTTGCTCGTGTGTCATCTTCTGTCATGAGTGAGGGCAGCATGCCTGTGAATGCTACCAGCAACACACCTGCATGCCGAACGCTTCAAAGGACACGTATCTAAAGCCACTTTGCTGCTGCGTGTGTGCAGGCACCTGATGTTTCCCCGGGAGGACACCCTCACGCTTGACGTGTTCATGGGTGAGGGCGGCATGCCACAGAGCGTGACTCACAAACTCGTACAAAGCCAATGCCTTAGCCTTTTTGGTTCATTTTGCAGGCACCTGATGGGTGAGGGCTACATGCCCCAGGGTGCGACTCACACATATGTCCTATCCAGCCAATGCCAGGCTCAACTTCGCCTATGTCCCTCATTCTGCAGGCACCTGATGTTTCCCCAGGAGGACACCCTCACGCTTGACGTGTTCATGGGGGAGGGCGGCATGCCCCAGAGCGTGCTGCTGCTGGGCCAGCCCAAGGCAGTCAAGGCGATGCTGCGCGACGACGCAGCACTTGGGCAGGAGCGGCGGCTGGGCGACTTTGCAAAGCTGCTGCAGGTGAGGAGTTAGGCTGTACTAGTATCAAACAGGGTGTTTTGGGGATCCTGGGCGGAAGTTCGGTGTTTTGGGTGTTGGTTTGGTCCAAGGCTGCTGGCCCAGCCCAAGGCAGTGCTGCGCAATTACCGGCTGCTGGGCAAGGAGCGGCAGCCCCCCTTGGTAACCAAAAAAAGCGGGGGCTGGGCGACTTTGCCAAGCTGCTGCAGGTGAGGGTTCTGTGTGTGCTAGTGCCAGATACTGTTACTTGGGGGGATGTGGGTCGTACTCTGTTGATTGGGATGTTGGCCTGGCCCAAGTCTGCTGGGCCAGCCCAAGGCAGTCAAGGCGATGCTGCGCGACGACAGCGCACTGGGGGAGGAGCGGCAGCTGGGCGACTTCGCCAAGCTGCTGCAGGTGAGGCATTAGGCCGTACTAGTATCAAACAGGGTGTTCTCGGGGTCCTGGGCCATAGTAAGGTGTTTAGGAACTCTGGGCCAAGTACGGTGTTGTGGGTGTTGGTTTGGCCCAAAAGCTGCTGGGCAAGCCCAAGGCAGTCAAGGCAATGCTGCGGGGTTATCGACCGCTGGGCGGGGAGCAGAGGCTGGGCGACTTTGCCAAGCTGCTGCAGGTGAGGGTTCTGTTCTACCAGTAGATACAGTGAGTGAGTGACTCCCCAAGCGCTCTGCAGCGCCCGGGTCAGTGGAAGGTAAAGAGGACGTGTTTGACCAACAGCCCAGCGGCACTTGGGCTCCAAGCGCCTACCTGTGTAGGCTTTTGTTTGCTTGTCGTTGTGGGAATGTTTGACAGAAATCTTTGGCCATCGCCTTGACTGCCTTGGGCTGGCCCAGCAGCCTTGGCGCGGCAGACGTTCAACCAAGTCAAACTCAAAGGGCTTCGCGCGAAAACCTTTGGGTTTGATGTGGTCAAAGGTTTTGCCGCGTCATGTTTGCTGCGCCAGCCCAAGGCAGGTAAGGCGATGCTGCGGGACGACTGGCTGCTGGGTAACTTCCAGTTTACTTCCATTTTGCTATGTCGGTGCTGGTAGAATTCTTGATGGTATCACAGAGATATTCATGCAGCGCTAGCAGCAGCAGCTGTAGCAGCAGCACCCGTACTGCTGTATGACATTCCTGCTCTGATGCGGTGCTGGCGCGTGTAGTGCTACTGCTGCTAACGACACAAGCAGAAGCAGCAACAGCAGCAGCACTAACTTGCTTCAATGCAGTACCGTCAGGTTTGGTGGACTCAGCCTACTAGCATTCTGAGTCTGCCACAAAGGTCGGTGTCGCTTGCACACTCTTGCCCGCTCCCCCCCTCCCCCCCAAGTAACAAAGGATCATGTTCCAGGCGGGTGGCCCAACGACAAGCCAACTGTAGCTGAGGAGTGCCCAGCATGTTTGTTGAATCGTGTTTGCAGAGCCCCAGCAGCCAAGGCTTCTGTCATTTACCACCACAACCACACACAGCTGTCTATCTCGTTTCATGCTGAACGTGTTGCTGCTCTGCTTGCGCCTTGTCCCCCCAGGTAGCAAAGGATCGCGTGCCAGGCGGCTGGCCCAATGACAAGCTAGCAGTAGCAGCAGAAGCGCCCAGCATGCTTTACGACATCCTAAACGCAGAGCCCGCAATCGCCAAGGGCTTCAGCCAAGGCAGCCGCTGGCTACGCACTGGGCTGGCCAGCAGCGAAGTGGCGCAGGGTTCGAACCCTGCCGGGCACAGGGTGACTTTTGTGCTGGCGCTGCCGCCAGTGGAGAAGGCAGATGAGATCAGCACACTGCTGGTAAGTGCAAGCTCTGAGAATGTCGGTTGTTTTATACGTTTGTGTCAGATGGAGATATGTGTCACATGGGGGCTATGCTGTACAGCAACCGCCATCCGCTGCAGGGAGTTGGCTCCGTCAAGTACGTAAGAGGCTGCTCTTATGCGTAAGCAGGAGTGTCTGTTGCGAACGTTAAGTCGTAGGAGACGCACCGGCCGCATCTGCTGCTGCCGCTATGCTGTGCAGTTGTGTGGTGCTGCTGCTGATAGACATTCCGCTGTGCCAGGGTGTCACTTGACATGCTGCTGCATCTGCTGCTGCTGCTGCTGCTGCTGCGTCTGCTGCTGCTGCTGCATTCTACTGCGGCTGCTGCATCTGCTGCTGCTGCTGCCGCTGCGCTGTGCAGTCGTGTGTGCTGCTGCTGGTTGACCTGCTGGGCAGCTGCAAGGTGCCACTTGACATGCTGCTGCATCTGCTGCTGCTGCCGCTGCGCTGTGCAGCCGTGTGTGCTGCTGCTGGTTGACCTGCTGGGCAGCTGCAAGGTGCCACTTGACATGCTGCTGCATCTGACATGCGGCAGAATCTGATGTTGCTGCATTTTGCTACTGCTGCCACTGCCGCACTGTGCAGTCGTGTGTGCTGCTGCTGGTTGACATTTGGCAACCCGCGGGTATCACCTGAGATGATGATAATGATGCATCTGCATGTGCTGCTGCTGCTGCATTCTACTGCATCTGCTGCCTCTGCTGCTGCTGCCGCACTGTGCAGTCGTGTGTGCTGCTGCTGATCGACCGTTGGCACTCTCAGGATGTCACTTGACATGCTGCTGCATGTACTGCTGCTGCTGCTGCCGTTGCACTGTGCAGTCGTGTGTGCTGCTGCTGGTTGACCTGCTGGGCAGCTACAAGGTGCCGGCAGACGTGAAGAAGCGGGCCACAGAGCTGCGAGCAAAGCTGGAGCAGGAGTCAGCAAAGAAAGTGAGAATTGCAGGCAGCAGAACCAACCCGTAGCTTTCACGGCACGTTGAGAATCAGAACTTATGTTGCCCTGTTTCAGCATTTGTCCGTTTGTACAGACACTACGACGCAGGGCAAGGGCACAGTACAGCTGGCAGATCAGCAGGGTATGCTGCAGCGTGTCATGTCATCATGTAACAGCCGCCCGACATGTAGTGCGCAGATTTGCAGCCAACCGCAGTGCGTGTCTGCACTCCTGCAGCAGCTGTCATTGTCTTGTTGAACAAATGCACCAACGCACACCGTTCACCATGCTGTTCCTGGCCTGCTGCTGTGTCATTTATCTTTGTCGCAAACAGGGCTCGCAGGACCGCGTGGGGCTGCTGCAGCAGAAGCGGATGGAGAAGCTAGAGGCGGAACGGGTGAGCATGCAATGCAGAGAACTGGTAGCACTGATAGACTTTGCAGCAGGCACTGGCAGCAAGTACTGGCAGCACTGATAGACTTGGCAGCAGGCACTGGCAGCAAGTACTGGCAGCACTGATAGACTTGGCAGCAGGCACTGGCAGCAAGTACTGGCAGCAGCAGCGGCAGCGTTGCAGCCGCGGCATGGAAGAGGTTACTTGAAGTGTGTCTATGTGCAACGTGGCATGATGCGGCGGTGGGTGCTTGTCGTGCTTTGACTTATGTATCAGCGGATGGAGAAGCTAGAGGCGGAACGGGTGAGCATGCAACACATGAACAGAACCGGCAGCACAGATAGACGTGGCAGCAGGCATTGGCAGCAAGTACTGGCAGCAGCAGCGGCAGCGTTGCAGCAGCCGCATGGAAGAGGTGACTTGAGGTGTGCCGATGTGCAGTATGGCATGATGCGGCGGTGGGTGCTTGTCGTGCTTTGACTTATGTATCAGCGCATGGAGAGGCAGAACGGGTGAGCATGCAGCACATGCCCTGAACTGGCAGCACTGGTAGACATGGCAGCAGGCACCGGCAGCAGCAGCGGTGCCGTTACAGTTGTAGCAGCCATGGCATGAAAGAGGTGACTCGAGTTGTCTCTATGTGCAATATGGCATGATGCAGTGGTGGGTGCATGTCGTGCGTTGACTGATGTATTAGCGCATGGAGAGGCAAAACGGGTGCGCATGCCACACATGCCAAGAGCTGGCAGCACTGATAGACTTGGCTGCAGGTACTGGCAGCAGGTACTGGCAGCAGCAGCGGCAGCGTTGCCACGGCATGGAAGAGGTGACTTGAGATGTGTCTATGTGCAGTATGGCATGATGCGGCGGTGGGTGCTTGTCGTGCTTTGACTTCTGTATTAGCGCATGGAGAACGGGTGAGCATGCCACACATGTCAAGAGCTGGCGGCACTGGTAGACTTGTCTGCAGCTAGTAGGAGCAGCAGCCGCGCAGTTTCTTGTAGCTGTAGCAGCTATGTCATGAACGGGGTGATCTGGGTGTGTCTACACAGCTGCGTGTGCATGTTGCGCTTTGACTAATGTACCAGCGCAGAAGGCAGGTAAAGTGCAGAAGGAGGGGCAAGCCATGCATGCTCAGAAGCGGCTGCATTCACTGGCAGTACTGATAGACTTATGCACCAGGTACTGGCAACAGCAGCAGCGGCATTGCAGTAATTAGTATAGCGTCCGTACCGGCACTGAGGCGTCTTGCATATTGTCACGTCCTTGCGGACGGCAGGAGCGCAAGTAGCATCACTGCGTTGACCTGCGTGGCGCTCTTTTGTCAGTGCGCTGAATACGTTGCACAGTCAGTCACCATCAAGCATCTCTGGTGCGGCGCTGCATGTCATTCCCAGCCCTGCGTCCTCTGCTATTGCCCAGGCCAAGTCGGACACAGCTAGCCCACCTGCCGCGTCCTGTGTGGAACATATAGCTGCCATTCCGCGGCTGTTGACGTTGGCGCGCTGCTGCTGCTGCTGCTGCAGGCCAAGGCGCGCAAGGCTGGTCCAGAGGCATTAGCCAAGTTTGAAGAGAAGCTGCAGGCAAAGATGCGGGCCCGCGAGATGCGCAAACGCACAATGCGCGTCGGATGAAACATTCGGTGGCGTTGCCAGCTGGCAGCTGCTCATATTATGAAGGGTTCTGCGCACCGCAGCAGCTGGCGCAGGCTTAGGTTTTGCTCATGTCTTGCGGTTAGACGAACGTGGGATGGGAAGTTGATGGCGCTGTTCCATCACGTGAATGATCGCCGCATTGACTGCATCTTCTGCATGCATACAGACTTTGGCGGGTGCGCGGAGCTCATGTTTGCCGTCTTCTTGTGGCCTTATGTCCATATGTGTGTGCCACACCAGTGGTAGCCACCGTGACCTTAGGCTATGGCAACAAGCACTGCTTGCTTGCATTCAAGCAGCTGCATGTTCAGCGCCACTTCCGTACACAGCCGGGTATTTTCGTTGCCTTAACCTACCAGGCTAAGCTTCTTCGCATCGTGTACCTGCCAGTGCTGCATCTGCTGCATGTTTGCGATCACGTCGAATGCAGTCCTTAACACTGCCAGGCAGGTCCTGCTGTGCTTTCGTCCAATGTAACTGTTACAGGTGGACATCCCTTGCTAGCTTCCCAGACTCCCGTCCAATCCGCATATAAACAGCATGAAACCGCTTCGGTTGTGGTTGTTCAATGTTCAGGCACCAAAGGGCAGCACATGCAATGAATCAGTCACGAGTGCGAGCACCGCTGCCACATTCACAGCTTGTTGGAGTGCTGAACACACTCTCCAGTGGCAACTTGAGCGACTTCGCGGCGCATAACAGTCGGCTGCAGGCGTCATTCGTTCTGTTGTACCCGAGTGCTGCCTCTGCCGGTGATGGAGCCGTTGCAAGGGTCAAGTTCGATGAGGACAGTCTGCCATCACCTCAACACGTCAGAACTCTGCTTATTGCATTAGCCGGCGTGGTCAGTCGTGGCTTGCGCGTAATCTCAGACCTACTGGACAGCAGCAACAGCAGCAGGAGCAGCAGCGGTGGTGCTGGTGGCATCAGCGAGAGCTCTGCACTGCTGAGCCAGCTACCTGCAGTGCTCTGCCTCAGGTCCTGCTGCCTTGCTTGCTCTGCGCTGGTGGGTGCGCAGTGGAAGGTGTCAGAGGGCGATCGCCGGTCAGCAGTTGAAGTCGCTGTGCTTGCAGGCACATCAGGTCAGTGCACTTTAGCAGGGTCACAAAACGTGCCTGGCTCTACCTTATGTTTATGTCTTGCAGGACAAACCTGCACACACGTTGTCCGCTTCCATCAGCAATATCATCATCAGCAGCAAAACAATGCATGCCTCTGTGTGTCTGCTAGGCAGTTCTGTAGCTTGTACCAGCTGGCAGTGCCCTAGCCGTTCTCAACGGTGCCCTGCCATGCTGGCAGAAAGCAGCCTTGATCTGCACCCACACATGTGCCGAGCAGCGCCCTTCATCTGCACTGCTGTGTGCTGTTGCAAGCCTGCTGGCGACCATCGCTGCTAGCTGCCCCGTCATTGAGCGGCGGCTTGCCATGCAGCGACTCCAGCAGCAGCAGCAGCAACAGCCGCCGCAGCCGCCGGATCAGCTATGCACCACACTGCTGAAGCTGGCAGACTGTTATCTCCGCTTATGGTTGCCTCTTGCAGGCACGACACGCAACAGCATCAACATCACCGGCAGCAGCAGCATGCGCAGCATCCTCAGCAGCCCACCCCTGCTGCAGACTGTGCAACCGGCTGCACGCCTGGCTGCTGAGGTGCTGCAGTGGCCAGGGGTTGATGGCCTGCCTTGCTGGGTAGCCCCTATGAGGGCGGCAGGCGAGCTGTTCATAGCACTGCACTGTAAGGCTTCTGGCCTCAAGGCTTGTGTTGACACTACAGCAGCCAGCAGCAGCAGCAGCAGCAGCGGGGATGGTTCACAGGCCATGAGTCCAGGAAGCGTAGGTGCGGCAGCTGCAGCTGGTCCGTGCGCTGACCTGCTGCGTTGCCCGGCTGTGCTGACGCTGCTGGCAGCCAGTCAGGCAGTGCATGCACAGCACCTGCGGCATACACGAGCAGCAGCTGCAGATGCATCACAACCAACAAGGCAGATAGGGCAAGTGCTAGCGATGGCAACAAGCCAAGCAGCAGCAGCAACAACGCAACCACCACCACCAGCAGCAGCAGCAGCAGCAGCATACGAGATGCCTCCCTTCCATCAGGATGTGTTGAGGGCTGTCGGCATGCCAGCCAGTGAGCTGCAGGGCAGCAATGCTTGGATGCCTCGAATTGTGACCAGCATGTGCGTTGTTGGCGCGTACATGTGGCAGTACTACTATAACATACTCCCGGCAGGGCTGGACACATGCAGCAGTGGTGGTGTTGGTGGTGCCAGCGGCAGCAGCAGCAGCAGCTGCTGCAGCAGCAGTGGTAGTGCCGCCAGTGGTGGCAGCAGCAGCAGCAGAACCTGTACGAGTACCGCTTCATCACAGCAGGCACAGGACCAGCAGCAGCACCTCATGCAGCAGCTGCCGCTGGGTGCTCTGAAGCTGCTGCAGCACTGGCCAGCAATGCAGCTGGAGCTGCTGCTGCTGACAGAAGACATCGACTGCAAGGTGCTGCTGCTGCAGACAGTTGCAAGCATGCTGGGGGTGTGCAAATCAGCTGATGGGTCTCTCAACCTAATGGCTGCTGCCAACAGCACGATCCAGCCACTGCTGCAGCTGGTGGTGCCTCACGTTGCGATTGTGGTCAAGCAGCTGAGAGCGGCAGCTGGCAGCTCAACAGCACCCCACACCAGCAGCAGCAGCAGCATTCAATCAGCAGCTGATCTCGCAAGTGTGCTTGAGCAGGCGCTGTATGACGTACTGCTGGAGTTCATCAACGGAGGTGAGCAGCTGCTGTGGTCTGCCACCGCATGCTTTGATGCCCAAGCAGCAAGCCGTTCAGGAAAAGGTCAAACAGCGCTGCCACGGGTGCTTGCTACTCGCTGAGTGCATTTATGCTCCAGTTGGCAGTGCAACTCAGCAGATGACTGTTTGTGCCACGCTGTGTGGACAAGCAGAGTGCAAAGCACTGGCATGCTGATTATCAGCCACCTTGATACCGACACGTCTGTTGTGTTCACTTCTGACTCCAATGCTGCCTGTTGGCAGGGGCATCAGCGGCGTATGCAGACAGCTGTCGGCCGCGTTCAACGTTCATCTAGGCCTGTGTGCGACCACATTTGAGGCTGCAATCAGGCGCGCTGCATGCACAGCAGCAGATAGCGCGGATGCTGCAACGTACTCGCCCATAGCAGCATGTGCGCCCTCAGCAGCATCAGCAGCGCTATCCAACAGCATATCTATCTATCCGGCAGAGAGGCAGACTGCAGGGCACCCCACAGGCACAGCAGCAGAGCCAGACATTGTGGCATAGCCCCTGCTGTGAATGTCGTGATTCCATGTGTGGGACCCAGTAATTGAGGGAGTCAGACCTGGCACAGGTGTGACTTTCCAGCTGTACTACAGCCAGAAGTTCTTGCATGTGGACTGTGAGACAACCGCTCCACCTCAAGTCAGTGCTCACGCTTGTTCCCGATGCGGCTGCCACTTGCAAGTGATACGATTGTTGCTTCCAAACTGCAGCTGCCCGACAACATCTGGGTCATGGAGAAAGACAGCATGGGAGTCTGCCCAGCCTCTGCAAGTGGCAGCACACATCAAACCTTGCTGGCAACAGCAGCAGCAGCAATGCCTCTGTTGCGGGGCCCTTCAAGTTGCTGGGGGGAGCCATGGAGGTGCTGATTAGCAAGGCGTCTGATCCCAACAAGATGCGAGTCAGGATCACAGGCAAGTTTGACAATGGCTACATCGGCTTTGGAATTGCTAAGCCAGGTGGGTCTGCATTAGCGCAGGAAAAGCAGCTGAATAGGCATTGCAATGTTAGCCAACAATGATGCGCCCTTGGAAGCCACCCAAACCCACATTCACAGATAGAAAAAGCTGCACAGCTGTACAAGCAGCATGCTGCCCGTGATGTCTCAATCCTGCCATTGCAACTGCTGCTGCTGCTGCTACTGCTGTGTACGTACACTGTTGCAGATCAGCCTGTTGGCCAGAAGATGGTGGGAGCAGACATCATCATGGCCCGCATGGCAGATGGCCCCCCTTCTGCCCTTGACTACTACGCATCCGGCCACATCCCTCCTATGCTTGACACCGGCAGTGGCGGCAGCAGCAATGTCGAGCTGATCAGCTTTGAAAGGAGCGGCGGCAGCACTGTTGTGGTGTTTGAGCGGCCATTTGCAGCAGCTGATGCCAACGGGTTGGACACTGCAGTGAAGTTGGAGGGGCCCAACACGTTCATTGTGGCACGCGGTGCTGATGACTCGTTCAACTTTCACGGGTGAGAATGTGGATGCATCTGCTGTAGCTACAACACAGGCAATGGAGAGCCAGTCCTGAGCAGCTTGCTGTCACAGGAAATGACTTTATTGAGATACACCGCCTTCCGAGCGATCCTTTATGCACAGTGTCCGGCACTCGTTGCTGATCTAGACGCTGAACACTAGCAAAGGCGTTGCCCTGTCTTACGTTTTTATGGTTGTTGGTGCATCTTGTCTTCCCTGATCTAGTAACATTCCGCTTCATTCCTACCGCCAATCAAAACATTTCCTGCCTGCCGTCTGCGCTGTCACGCCGCCTTGGCACCGCAGCATCGACGGCCGCGCAGTGCTGCAGCTCAACGGTGCCCTCTTTGGTGGTGACCCCAGCGCCATGTCAATTGGCACTGCAGCCGACCCGCGCGCATTCAATCTGCGAAGTCAGCACGGAACTCTGATGGCAGTAAACTTCATAGTGGTTTTCCCACTGGGAGCTCTGATGCCGCGCCAGCTGAGGGCACGGTGGCTGCACTCTCAGGTTACAAAAGCGGTGCTGTTCTACGTGCACATTGCTATGCAGCTGAGGATGCCATCATGGCACCAAATCGTTCTTGTGACCAGATGTAGGATGCAACACACGTAATTGCAAGTGCTGACAATTGATCCGATCAAGGCATATGCGTTTGTAAGTGTGATGTGCATCATCTTGATGGCGTAAAGTTCACGCTGCCAGCCATAGCCACGCAGCCAGCTCAAGAGTGTGGGTGTGATCGCGGCCACTGCTGGCTTGATCTGTGTTACGAGGGACATAGCATTATTCTGCTGCTGCCGCCGCCGCCGCCGCTGTTGCTGCCTCTTTTCCTGTCACCTGTAGATGTGTGGTGTGGCGCTGGCTACCGCTGGCTTCATCATTGCAACAAAGGACTTTGGGGTCCCCTTCAAGGAGGTGCTCATGCACCACGGCACCCTGGGAGTGGCAATCCTTGTGCTGGTGTATGTCCAGGTGAGATCATCTCTGTCCGACAAAGGCTTTGTCTCTCTCTCTCTGTCTCTCTCTCTCTCTCTCCATCTGTATTTGCTGCGGCAGCATGCTGTTTGTGCAATAACCATCAAACGCCGATTTCCAATGGGTTACAGTACAGCATATGCTTGCAGCTGCTGTTGACCTGTCACAAACGTAGTCTGTCCTTGCGCCGGCACCTGTCATCTGTTCTCCTATCTGCTGCCAGCTGCGGCAGCTGACAACTGCTCTGCTGGTCGTGTGCGCATAACTATGCGCTCTGCTTGCAGCTGCTGGTCGGCTTTGTGCGCCCCCCTGCAGCGCGCAGCCTGACGCGCTCCCTGTGGCAGCTGTTCCATGCGCTGCTGGGGCGCATGGCGGTGATGCTGGGCATGATCAACGTGATGATAGGCATCTACCTCTTCGGCACACTCTACAGGGGTGAGTGTGCGGAAAGGCTCGCAGGCTGTACTGTGTATCACACGACATTAAATCTGTATGATGCACAAGTTGGATATGGTGATGACAGGCCTTCTGTTTGCTGGCTGCCGCTCACTGAAACTCCAGCTGTATCTTGTTGCAAGCATCACCCAGGGGCGGTCTGTCTGTATGCTTAATCATGCTGAATCTTATGGCGGTGATGCTGGCCCATCATCGGATGATCAACGTGATGATTGGCAATCTACCTCTTTGGCACACTCTACAGGGTTGAGTGTGCGACAGGGCACACAGGCTATACTGTTTATTACACGACGTTAAGTGTGTGCAATGCACAAGTTGAATATGGTGATGACAGGCCTTCTGCTTGCTGGCTGCCTCTGCCGCCCCAGTGAAATGCTGTATCTTGTTGCATGCATACCCCGGGGGCCGTCTGTCTGCGGGTGTGTGGCAGGGCTTGCTGTGCGTCCAGACTGCAGGTTATATGTGTAAAACACATTCTGAGCATCGCACATACTGGAATGGTGACGATGGCATTGTAAATTGTTACCTTGCTGGCGGCCGCTCGCAGGAGTTGCTGCTGTAAGCTGTTGCCTGCATCACCAGCTGGTGCTGGGCCTGCCTGCCGGCGCTGGCAGCATGCACTGTCACACAGGTAACTTCAGGCTCAGCCCAACGGTGGGGTCAGCTGGCTGCTGCTGCAATCTTTGTGAACAATGTACATCAGTACGCTCACCTACATGTTCCTGTTCTCTAAATCGAGGTGTTTGCCTGCCTGCCTGCCTGCCTTGTACCTGCCTGCTGCTGCAGCCAACGTGGGCCTGTGGGGAGGGCTGACTGCGGGAGGCCTCGCTGCAGTGGCACTGCTTCAAGTTGTTGGAGACCTGCTCGGTGAGACTTTTGCAAGCTCCAAAAGACCACCCTTGCATGGATCAGCAACTTGTGTAGAATTTTACGACTGGGCTTGCTTCCGCTGCCAGCTCAGCAAGCAGACTTCTGTATATGTTCTTTTAGTATGTCAACAATTGCTGCCTTTGACGTCGTCGCCGCCGCCGCCACTGCTCCTGCTGCTGCTGCTGCTGCTGCTGCAGAGCGCCGTGCAAGCGAGCTGCTAGCTGCCCGCATGGCCCACCTCCCACCCGGCAGCAAGCCACCCCTAACAACCCCCAGCACCCCACGCGGTGGTGACGGCCTAAGCCACCACGCTACAACCCTAACAGATGACGCCACAACCCCTAGCGAGCCTTGCTACAGCCCGGGCCCAACACTTGACGATCAATTCAAGCCTTTCAACAGCCCGCAGCAGCAGTTCGCCGAACGCGGCGGCGGTTTTGTGGGCAGTATTGCTTCGGGGTTTAGTCCCCCTGGCGGCAGTGGACTGGGCAGCAGCTTGTACTATGGCCCAGTACCTGATGATGACTCAATCATCATCATCAAATGTATGGGATGTACACCCCGCGTTATAACAACCGTCAGTACAACCAGGCACCGGGTGCTGCTGCTAGTAACGCAAACAGCAACCGTCAGTATGCGCCTGCAGGGCCTACGGCAGCAGGGTCTGCAGCAGCAGGGTCTGCAGCAGCAGCAGCAGCAGCAGAAGGCGCTGTTGATGAGGAGGCAGGCGCAGCAGCACCGCCAGCTGCGACAGCAGCAGCAAAGAGCTCGCGTGTCAGCTTCAGCACATAGGCGTACGGCACTTTGACACAACTATGTCTTGCAATGGGTGCATAGTCAAACCATGTTGTATGGGGGGTCTCAGCGGCTGTTTTCACTGCATCCCGACAACTGGTGAAAGTGTGAGACGTGATGTGCGTTTACTGCATGGGCACAACAGGTCAGAGTGCAAGACAAGCGGTCTCTTGTAATGCATGCACGCAGCAGTTCACCTTCAGTCAAGGCTGCAGTTATTACGCAGTGCGTTTCTTTGCCGCTTACACACACCAAGCTATGAGGTCAAGAGCGACGCACGTGGTGATGTCTTTGGTGCACGCACATGTGTTGGGATAGAGGGTAGTTTTTGCCCGGCCTCTTTTGCTGAGGTTGACTTGTGATATGCGTGCCACGCCAGTGGTGCAGGCGCAACAGAGGAGTACATTTGATAATCAATGAGACTGATGCATCTCAGCTGTTGTTCATATGTTGTTGCCGATGGCTTAGGATACTTGAGCAAGCAGTTGTTACGAAGGTTTTGGTTTGAGTGGATGAATGGTGTTGAGGGCTGGGGGCACAGCTGACTCTGCATCATCAAGCTGGTGCTTTGATTAGGCGTGGCTGACTGTCACCTAATTGGTCTCCAGATATACGCTCAAGCTACAATCATTCTACAAATATCATGTACCACCTTGCAATCCTTGTCATTGAAAGCCGCCAAAGATGCCTGAGGCAAGTTGTACCCTTTCATACCGTATGACGTGACGTGTATGCTCCCTGAGCAGGTTTGCTGCTTTGCAAATTTTGTTACATATTCAAATTCTTTACCTTACTTGTTGCGTTGAGCTGCTGCGCAGGCTCTTGCTAAGGGGTTCGCCTATGTAGGGGCCAATGGGAATATGGCACATGCTACGTATAAGTAGGCACTATCTCCTAGCACATGCTCGCCTTCCTCCACTGACACCACGCAATCACAGGCCAATCACAGGCCCATGTGGCTTCATCAGAGGGCGATGCAGTATTACTTTAGGGTCCAGCGTATGCAGAATTCGCGTTTGCCACGTCAGGTTTTCTCAGCTGAGTGGAAGCGCCCTAGTGGTGCTGTTGCGGTGACACCTTGGCATAAGTATGCAGAGTTTGCTTTGCAAGTATGGTGTGGATGTTGAGGCGGCGGCTGATCGAGCTAATGTGTGCAAGAATCACATCAACCGTCAGGTCAGGAAGCTGCATGCAGACACAATTGTTTGTGAATCACTGCAGCACTCTACTTTGAGCCGTTAAATCACGCATGTGCACCCTACACATGCTGATGCCATGCGTTTTAAAAGGGCTAGGCCCTGTTTGTGTTCTGGTGCGCCAACGCGTGGTATTGAGTTGCTGATGCGTGTTCGAATGGGCTGTCTTTGCGTGCATGAGCGTACCAGTCGTTATGGCGGCAGCAGACCTGATTCTAACACAGCATGTCCTGCTTGTGGTCAGGGTGTTGAGTCTTTGTCACATCTGATGTTTGATTGTCCCGCTACTTCTGCTCAGAGGGATACTATGCTTGATGAAATTCGGTCTGTTTTGCGTGATGTTGCTGGCGGCGCTGAAAATTGCGCAATGTGTTGTCGTTGACTGATGCATCCACTAAGTTGTTGCGTTTTGTTTCTGATGATATTTGGGGTAGTAGGGGGGTGTGCCGAGTGATATCTAGGAGCATTGCTGAGTATCTTGTCCAAGCTTGGGATGTGCGTAATAATTGCAACTAGTGCGTCAGCAAGTTCAGTGTGTGCGTGCGTCGTTGTTGCGTGTGTTGTTGTTGTCGTTGTAGCGTTGCTGCACTTGTCGAACACGTGCCTAGCGCAACGATCTAGCTTGGAATGCAGGCCATAATCGCATAATGTGCAGCTAACGTGGCTTTTGGATTGCCTGCAGTAGCCTTGTTGCACTTGTCGAAGACGTGCCTAGCACAGTGCTGTAGCCTTGAAGACAGGCCATAGTCACAAAAGTTGCAGCTTACTCTGTTGTTTGATTCTCGTTTGAAATATCGTGCGACGAGGAAATGTGTTTGTTTGGGCATGCCCGAATTGTGCAAACGAACATTGCAGTGACGAAGAACAGCAAGTAAAATCGAGATATTGTATTCAATACACAGTTGGTGAGGGTCCTTGTGATGTACAATTTTGACTGGGCGATATGGGCGAAGCCGCCTGAGTGTTACTTTACAGCCCCTCACAGACAAGACATCCGATACAGGCTCCAACATTCTCAATGCATTTGTAATGTATTTAGAATGCCAATGCGGTGGCATTCAAGGCTTGCAATGAAGCCCGAGAAACTTGGCAGCAGCCACATCCCACTCTTGGCACACTCCGATGCACACTCTTAGTTGTCGAATGCATTTGTCTTATATTTAGATTGCCAATGCGACTGCGGATCGGCCGTGAAAGTGCCCCAATCGTAGGCGCGTTTTCACCGGGCCGGCCCTTGGCGAGAGCTCCCTATAGGGGGTACACCCTTCGATTCCCTGCCCTGACCTTTTTACCCTTGCCGAACTCGCTAAAGTCCTGAACTTGCAAACACAATGGAGCAGTGCTCCTTCTTTCTTCCGCTCCTGAGGGGCGCGGGGCCGATGGCGTTGATGCTATGGCTTAATGGGTAACATGATGATGATGATGATGATGATGATGATGATGATGATGATGATGATGATGATGATGATGATGATGATGATGATGATGATGATGATGATGATGATGATGATGATGATGATGATGATGATGATGATGATGATGATGATGATGATGATGATGATGATGATGATGATGATGATGATGATGATGATGATGATGATGATGATGATGATGATGAGGCCCATGCAGTGTTGCTTGGAGCACTGTATGTTGTGAGGCCACCATCGTACTGCACCACACAGGGCTGCACTGTTTGGTTGTATGTTTGATGTTGACTTGATGTGGACAACATGCACCTGGGCAAATTTTTTGCAAGACAATTGCAACATGAGCTCCACCGTACAGGGGTTTTAGGTTTGGCGAGAGCCCCCCTGCAGCCCACCTGATTTTTAAAATCGGAACCACTGCATCAGAGCCAGTGATGCCGCCCGTTATAAGTTTGTTTTACTATATAAAAACCTTTTAGCCTGCCAGCATGGCGATCGCGATAACCTCAGTCGAGGCGCTTTTGCACTAGGACGGGCAGAGCTCTGGTGACAAAGTCGTGAAGATCTGAAGGTCTGCTCTTGCTTACTGTCTACAGGTGATGGATATGAATGCTTTTGGCTAGTGCGTAGCATCTACGTCTCGTCAGGAGCGCTGTGAAGTAGGCTGCAAGTGCTTGAGAGAGCCTCAAACGTGCTGTCCGTGCCTGCTGAGCAGCTGATTCCGATTTACCGTTTGATCACGAATACGTGTTTCACCAGGAGCGTGCTTGAGTGCCTGCAAGCGTGCTGGTCAGTATTCAGTCATTTGGCGGTCTGTTGCAGCACAGTTGAACGGGGACGCTCGCTGGGTAGGCTGGTGCACTCTCGGGTCATAGCCACATGTATAACAGTTACTTTCAGCGCTTGCCGGGGCTTCGCAACGCCCGCAGTGCTTCAAAAAAAGCCGGATTGAACCGGCAAGCCCGGCCTAACCTTCCATGGAAACGGATACTGGCCAGTAGTGTACGGTGGCTGTCATGTGTCTTGGGAGCTGGTGCTGTATATGTTGCATCATGTCGCTTGCAGATATTTTGGGCCTGGCAGGACGTCCTCAGTGGGCCTTGCGGCAGATATTTGCATGAGCTGGCGATATCCCTATTTTGTAGCATATCCTATTCCAATCTCAATGTTCGGTACAATCAAGGCAGCCGATCAATTGACCGCATTTCAGTACACCAATACCATTTAGTTCCTTGATGTCCCCACTACAGAAATGCTGGTGTTGCACCCTTTGATGTTGCACCCATTTTGACTACACAGCAGGCTGTTCAAGGCTGCACAAATGCTTCACATTGGTATTTGTGCTAACCTGCCGCATGCATGGTTCCACATATGGTTGAAGCAAGATGCACAATCATGGCACTCATGAGGGCCATGATCATGGTTCCGTAACTGTTGCGCAGTTGAAGAGCAGGCCATTGTAAATCTTGCTCTGACGCGGCGGTTGTTGGCGCCTGAGCTTGGTTGGGGGAGTTCACCATACCATATGCCCTATGACTCTCAGTGTCTGCGTGCATATGCTAGTACATCCTATACAAGGCACCGTGCCTTGCAAGTTTGAATCAAACAGCATTGCTCTTACTCTAAGCACAAAGCTGTTGCAAGTTGTAAGGCAGCCAGCCTGGATGATGTTCAACAGCCATGATGGCTGTGGAAACACACATATGCATGTACATGTAACCCGCATGGCTGCAAATGAAACTTTCTCCGTTCCGTGCCTCAAATCACCTGCCTGTCGTACAGGTGTTGAAGTGACACAGCAAACACTGCCAGCTCAGCTGTACATATCAACAACAACAACAACACTACAACGCGCCACATGTTGCACGGTACAGTGCTTCATTTAGATCTTCATTGCTTCTAAAGGGCAAGTAGCCCTGTGATGCTTGGCAGCCCTAGTAAGCTGCATCTGCAGCTGCTGCTGCTGCTGTCGCCTGCGTGGCCTTGCACAGCTGCTTGTGGCTCTTCCAGTGCGCCATCTGGCAGGCCCGGCTGCAGTACCTGAGGGGTGGTTGCGAGGGCAGGCAAGGCAAACAGCAGCAGCAGCAGCACAGGGAAGGCAGCATGCAAGCGGTTAGCAGTGTTGTGGCGATCAGGCCAGTGCAGGCGCCACGGTTGAACCGCTACTTGCAAACGGCACACACACTGTGCAGGTTGGCAACCCACTGCCGATCGCCATTAACAGCTGCATGCCTGACAAGCGTTCTTCAAGGAGTAAAAAGGAGCAAGGCCACAAGTGCAAGCAGAATACCCCAGTGCATGCAGCTGCGCCTTCCCCTGCGCCCTCCGCACCTGGCCGCCCTGCATGCGCCGCACACGCAGCTCTTGCCAGCCACCAGCAGCACCTCACTGCGCTGAGCCAGGTTGCTGCAGCCGGGGTGGTTGCAGCACCAGCGCAGCGGCAGCTGCCCACACACGCTGCCACCAAAGCCGACCACCTGCTGCAGCGCACCACTGGCCTGCAGGCCGCGCAGCAGCACCAGCGGCGCTTGTGGATCGTCAGGCTGCTGTGGTGGGATGTGCTGTAGCAGTGGCAGCAGTGCTGCGTGCTGCTGCTGCAGCTGCTGCAGAGGGGCCAAAGCACATCCGGCGTGTGGTAGGTAGAAGCCTATCATGTCAACTGCTTCATGGCATAGCTGCATTGCCATTGATACAAGCCTGGCGTCAGGTTGGTGCTGCTGCCCCTGCTCTGCTGGACCTACACCAGGCGTTGGAGCTGCTGCTGCCACCTGCTGCAGTGCTGTGCCAGCGACCAGCAGACAACGTGCAAGCAGGGCAAGCCAGGGTGGCAGCAGCTCTGCTGCTGCTGCTGCTGCTGCTGTCACCGTAATGCATGGTGCTTGTACCACAGATGCACCTGCAGCTGATGCACTGCTGCTGCTAGTGCTGTGTGCAGCGGTGCCACAGACAGCGAGGCTTGTTGTGCTGCTGCTGCTGCTGCTGCTGCTGCTGGTGCTGGCGCCGCCACTGGTGCCAACACCCGTGCTGTCCTTGTCACAGTGAACGCACAAGAAGTGCAGGACGCTTAAGCAGGACCTGCACACTTCGTGCACTGCTAGGAATGCCGGGTCTGACTCAGCCAGCACTGAAGAAGGCAGTGCAGGCAGCCCCGTTTTGAAGCAGGTCAGCAGCAGGGCCAGCAGCTGCACCAATGATTGCAAATGGTGAGTGTTAGCAGTGCTGCGGCGTACTCCGGCTCGATTCAAATATCTTGACCCAGGCACACCTCTGTGATGTTGGTGTTGCGCATGATGATGTCACGAAGACCTGCAAAGAGCAGCAGCAGCAGCCGCAGCAGCATGAAGCAGCATTATGAATCCGTATGCTGTGCGGCAGCTATGGCAAAGCTAACAGAGGTAACAGCGCTGGCAGCAGCAGCAGCAACAGGGGCTGCTGCAGCTGCATGTGAACTAGAACTACAGCACTGCCCAGTACCATGCACAAAAGAGCATTATGTGACGCTGTACATTGCAGTGATCAACAGCAGGCACGGCACCTGCCCGGGTCTGCGTAACGTGTTTTCCTCAAGGCTAATTCCAATTAGCCTGTAAGCAGGCCGGGCATGTGACAGATCACGCCATCCTCTGGCACCAGCTATTTCCCCACCTGTGCGCTCTATCTCTGCAATCTCCTGTGCATCGAACAGCCCATTGTCCGCATTCTTCAAGTGGTACCAGTCTCCATCCCGCAGCCTGCGGAACTGGTCAAAGATGGATGCGTAAAACAGCTGCCCAACATGCGCACTGCCATAGTGCGGCTCTGCAAGGCCTCCAACGTATGCGTCCACGTTGTTGATGTTGCCAGCATACAGCTGCTCGAGCTTGGCCGCTAGGTTAGCGTCAGGTGTGATGTTGCGGAAGGAGGTGGCTGGTGGGAGGCCAAACAGCCGCCTGCAGTACCGCCGGCATAGTATGCCATACAGTGTACAGAAACAGCAGCAACAGCAGCAGGGTGATGCTGTTGAATTTGCAGCTGGATTCAATTCAAGGCTTGAAGTGGTTCTGTTTACGGGCCCTGTGTGGATGCCCAAACAGATGCAGCGGGTTTGTTGGTGATACTGCCAGCATAGGGCTGCTCAGGCCAAACAGCTAGTGTTGCGTCTGGGGTGATGTTGCGGAAGGAGGTGGCTGGCGCCAGGCCAAACAGCCGCCTGCAGCACCGTTTGATGTACAGCAGCAGCAGTAACAGCAGCAGCGGTAGGGTGGTGATATCAGTGTTAAGGATGCAGCTGGATTGCCTAAGTGGCGCTTGTTACATGCCCTGCATGGGTCCACCAAAAAGATGCAGCAGGTGTGTTGCTGAAACTGCCAGTATAGGGCTGCTCAGGCTTGTGAGCTAAGGCTGCGTCTGGTGTGAAGGTGTGGCGGGACGTGACTGATGTCAGACCCAATACTATTTGCGCGGCGCATGCGCCTCAGGCGTGTGACACATGACTGCGGAAACCTAAAGAAAGCATTGCGACTGAACAGGCTCGTGCTGCAATGCGGCTGTGTAGGCTGCACTTCAGCCTTGCCTGCATGTGTTGTAGTCCGGCAAGCCGTGGTCTCTTCCCAGCTGAATGTTGATCACCAACAGGTCACTGCCATTGATGTGCGACGGCCCAACAGGTTCTGCTGCACCACTGAGCTGAACGGCATGCTGACGTCACCCTTTGGGGTGGCCACGAAACCACGCAGCAGCGGTTTGATGCCGGCTGACAGGGCCTTGTCGGGCTGAAACCACACTTGGGACAGCAGCAGGTGACCCTGCGAGTGGATGGCAAGCACAGCACAGAAGCAACAGGCGAATGTTTTTTGAATTGCAAGCAAAGTGCGCACTCCATTGCCTGCTGTGTTTGCTCAGGGCTTTGTCGGGCTGGAACCACACTTGGGACAGCAGCAGGTGACCCTGCATGTGGATGGCAAGCACAGCACAGCAGCAACAGGCAATTGTTCCATGAGATGCAAGCCTTGCACAATGATTGTGCACATGCCATTGCCTGCTGTGTTTGCTCAAGGCCTTGTCGGGCTGGAACCACACTTGCGACAGCAGCAGATGACCCTGCGGTCAAGTGGGGCAGGCATAGCACAGAGACTCAGTCTGGCAGGGTGGTAAACAGAACCGCTCTGCTTCCGCTGCCAGCACCTGCAGTATAAGCCTGCCGTCACGGAACAGTGCAAGGCACCGGCCAGAATGCAAAATCCTTGTCATTGGCTTACCTCCACTGCAACACCACAACAATAGCCGACACAGACGTGTGCTGCGGCATATCAAACCTACACCAAAGTTTGCCCAGCGCACCAGTGGGTGCTCTGCCAATGCTTATCCAGGCTGAGCAACACACTAGTAAATATGAGGAACACAGCTGTGCTGTCTGAAACATAAAACATTTCCCACATGCGTCGTGCAGCGCACCTGTGGGTGCTCCTGCCAATGCTCGTGCAGCCTGAGCACCACACTGGTGATTACTAATCCTCCAGTTTCTAAGTTAAGGAACACAACTGTGCTGTTGGAAACATAAACATCACCCACACGCATTTTACAGCGCACCTGCGGATGCTCCTGCCAATGTTTGTCCAGCCGCAGCACCACGTCAGTGACATTGTCACACACGTTCCTTCCCTGTGACACACTGTGAACACAACACACGTAGCTCATTTCGTCATTCATTCAGCGCACCTGTGGGTGCTCCTGCCAGTGCTCATCGAGCCGCAGCACCACGTCGGTGACGGTGGCGTGGCCGTAACGGTAGGCTGCTGTGCTGAAGAATTTGTCAATTTCTGGGTGTGTGGTGGTGTTGTAGCCGCTGTACTGCGGCAGTGGCGTGCCGAGCAGCACTGGGATGTACTCGTTGAACACCACATGCTGCCAGTGCGCCATCGCCCACCTGCAGGACAGCACCGCAAAGTTGATAAGTACTAGTTGAAGAGCAAGTCTTGCAACCGGATTGGTATGCTGGTGTACAAAGGCACTTACAGTGCCTGGACCATGTCAACGAAAAGTAACGATTAGATCGCATGCCTGAAATCACACCTGCAACCCGGCAAATCACACCTGCAACCCGGCAACAGAAGGTAGCAGCCTGAACATCGGATCAAGATGCGTCCCAGCATTTGAACAGCCCACACAGAACATGTTCGCTGCCAGCGGTGGCAGCAGGCCATCTGGCACGACGAAGTACATCTGACCGTAGTGCAGCACGACGTTTTGTGGCCACAATGCATGCATTCAGGGACTCACTTGCGCGCATACTGAAATGCCTCCTCATCTCCATATGAGGGGTGGAGGCGCACTGCCTCTGCTGCCCTCCTGTTGTGCTCCGGCAGGAAGACAGTGGCGATTCAGAGCAGCCCGGGGTTCTGGTTGGCGGACACAAGCCCTGCAGCCCTGCAGGTTGCCACGCGTCAGTCACGTGAGAAGAACATGATGAAAAAGTGCACAGAGCAGAGGTCAGCCTGATGTCTGAACACTGCAACGGTTGCGGTTGCTGCCTGCGGTTGAGCAGCACCTGCAGGTTGCGCTGACATACAGCACACAGATAGTGCCACAGAAGCCCGGGCATGTTTGGCGATACAACGGTTGATGACCAGCGGGGTATGCTGCAGGATGAAGCTTCACAATCAGTCTGCTTACCCATCAGGTGAACTGGCGAACAAGCCGTACAATGCTCCGCACACGTGTGCAAGGGACACTGCCACAGCTGTCAACTCAGCTTTCAACCAAGTCGGCTGCTGTGGCACGCAGTGTTGTGCGGACAGTTTGTTCAAGGTTCTCACCTGAGGCGTGACGCAGGCACCGCTTTCGCAAGGTTGCCCATGTTGTTCAGTTGAACAGCAGCTGCACCTCCCTCGGCAGCAAACGCAGGGTCCTCATTGAAAAGCAAGCCACGGTTGCCGTCATCGCGCATCATGCCACCACTGCCGGCACGCAGGCGGCACGCAGCAGCTGCAGGCAGGCAGGCAGGCAGCAACAGCAGCACAGTCGGACTGCAGTTGTGAACCTAGGCCGGGCGCGCTGCACAGTTTATCTTAGACGCACATATCGGCGCAGAGCAAGCACAGATTACCCTCAACGATGAAACAGTGACGCAGCAATATATCCATGCCCAGGATTGTTCCGTGTGGTCCAGGCACCTTTCCACTGAGATAGTTATGTGACACAACGGCATCGACACATGCACGCTCACCTTCCGAGCTGCCGTACACCACGGAGGCATCCAAGAAGCCAGTCACGATGTTTGTGTGCTGCCGCACACCAGCCGCGTACGCGTCAAGCACAAACTGGGCACGCTTAAAGCTCAGGCTCCTGCGAGAGCCTGATGGGTTGGCAGTTCCGTTGTCGGTGAAGTTGGACATCCAAGGGTCGCCTGATGAGATGGCGATTGGCTGGGTGGAGTTGTCTGAGGCGTGAGGAGCACAGCATATATCAGACCAGCAGCAGCAGCAGCAGCACGATGCGTTGGGTGACATGACCGTCCTGGGACTGCACCCTACTGGTGTAGCGATCAGGGTACATCTGCTCACCAAAACAAGGTCGCCTATCTGCGGCAGTACATACATATGTATCCAATACATACAGTGTACATGACTCAGTAGTACTTGAAGCGTCAGTCCACGGCATGTTGCTGGTGCATAAGCAGTTGGCCGACTACAATCAAACAGCAAACTTGTCATGCATACGGCTGCATGTGCAGGACTGCATACTGACAATTTAACAGGGTCACTGGCAGCAGAGCAGCAGCAGAGCAGCAGCAGCGCATGTGAACAGCCAAAAACCTCCATGATGCTGCAGTCATCCCTTGGCTGAGCCTAGCGACTCACACCTTCAAGCCATAGCACCGCCTGACGATGCTTGAATGATTAACACGATAACCAAGCCACAGCACCGCGTGATGCTGCTCACCTGTGGTGGAGTTGCTGTCAGTCCTCCTGGTCATGTCGTTTGTGGCGTACTGCCCCACCACCGACACCAGGTAGGTGGAGCGGCTCTTGTCACGCTCCTTGAAGTAGGGGCTGTTGACCACCGCGAGGCTGATAGCACGAGCAGAGGGACGCCCAGCACCCTACATGGCAACACCGCGTGTGTCATGCATGGCAGCGGCAGCAGCAGCAGCAGCGGTATGAGCCACGGGTAACCACTGAAATCAGTTACAGCTAGAGTGGCATGCAAGTCCAGGTCAGGAATATTGGGCTGACCCTGCACAGCTGTGAATGTTGTTTATGCTGCTTTGAGCTTGAAGCTTTTCCTGGTAAGACACTGCATGAGTCAGCCCGATTAAAAAATGCAAGCAGACATATGTAAATAGGCAGCAATGTGTGTTGTCATTGAATGCATGAGGCTGATGACATGACGAGTCCATGTGGATGCTGGTGATGACGATGGTGCTGATGACAGTGATATGTCAGCAAGTGCTTTGCCAATACAGCAGTGCTTTGACAGCAACCAGCATTCAGCACTTGCACCAAAGCATCAAAACTCATCGCTCACCGCCATGAACTCTCCAAAAGGCACAGGGTAGCCGGTGGCGCTGACTGGGTAGCGCACAAATGGAGTTCCAGCAGCACTGCACGCACACAACGGCAGCACGCATGGCAGGCAAGACTTGTTACAAATGTGTGCGCAGTTGAATTGGGTCACGGTAGTATGCCTGACATTGCACTTGGCAAAGCAGTGGTGCGTTCACAACGCACAGAGTGTGCTGCAGCGTGCTGAATCAGGAGCTCAACATCACCATTTTGGCTTTACACGAAGGAAACATTGCCCGTTTGGGGAGCCAATGACAGGCTCATTCAATGAGTTTGGGCAGCAGCTGCGGCGCAGTGCCACCCGTCAGGCGATCAACTGCTGCTGCTGGTTGCAGATGGAAGATACGGTTCAAGTATTGTATGCTTAGTTCCATGTGGGGTTTGCAACGTTGTTTGCCTTGCCATCGAACGGAGCAAACGGCAGCCTTCCAGGGCCTGCAGCAGCTGTGCTGTTGCTGGCAGAGCGCGGCACAGCGCCAGCAGCACAGCCAGCACTGCGATGGACATTGATGTTACCATTTGTGCCACACTCAGCACAAGCTACGATGTTCCGAGACGGCGATCAGCTATACATCCGCAGCAGCAGCGCTGCGTGCAGTGAAAATGAACCGCGAAGTCCAGCTGAAGCAGTGTCCGAAGCAACCCACAACAGCAGACAACTGTTCAGCAACAGGAATGACCTACATATCTGTTTATGCTATGACCGGAGCTTCGACTTGGCGCCCATCCACGTTCGAGCGCAGTACGACTCCAAGGTTGTTACATCGGCGGGTTCAGGTGCTGTTCGACCGAGAGTTGACCTGGCGGGTGCTGACGGTGCCACTGATCCCGCTCCTCTGCTCTGCTACCGAATGCATCCGTGGGTGCTAGGCACGTATCTCTGCCAGGAGCCATGTTGTTGCTCTCATGCATTGCACATGGAGTGGCGCAAACAACAGCTCAGTGTGCAGCTGCAGCAGCAGCAGGCTTTATTCAGCAGCTTGCACATTGGAATTCTCAGGTGAAGTGCACAGCAGACCTTCCAGGAGCTGTTGAACTCTGCAGCTGTCATGAACTTCAGCAATTTGCTGGCAGCAGGTCAGCAGCAGAACCAGTTGCAGTGATTGCACAGTCAGACCAGGGTGCCGTGCAAGTGGCTACTTCCTTGCTTGTAGACTGCACTGACAAGCGCCATAAAACACAGACTCTATTCAATAACCCACAAGCTGGTTACATTAGTTGCTTCAAACCAGGTCAATGCTGACCCCAGCCATGCAGCCTGCTTGACAAAGTCACCACCAACAACTGCCTGTCAGTCATTGGCTCGCACACCTGTCATCATGATACCCTCAGCTGGCAAGTAGCTGCAGTGCAACCACGCGGCACCTGCTCACAGCCTGTCCTGCTGTATTGATCCAAATCATATCCGCTGGCACTATCACAGGCATCCAATACCATGCGGCATGCAGAGATGTTCTGCTTTGGAGATAAGTGTGCTGCATGCTGTAATCATTGGCAGCTGGCCTACCTGCTCAAAGGCACCCTGCACACCTGAAGCTCTGAGCACACTCAAAATGGTTCAGGATTTGACGCATGAAGATGCTGACACCATCGCTAGAATGCCCAGCTGGGAGCCAGCTGTCGCAACGTGGTATGCAGCATATGCTGCATCCATGCACATGTGGACAAGCAGCAACACAAACAACTGCTGATAGATACCATTCACAGACCCAAAAGGCATATGCATAGTTTGCAAAGTACATGGCTACGTGTTGCCAACATTTGCGGCAAATCAGCAACGCCATGTACAAGCAAGCAACGGCACCTGATGCATGCGCAGCTAACTTGGCGCACGAAGTGCGATGACCTGTGATGCCCTGGCACTTTGTGCGGAACATGGCATGCCTATGCAGTCCAATCCAATCCAATCAATTCCCACATCCATTCCATCACATTGTGCTATGGTCAACCTGGTGGTTGCCAAAAAAGCTCCGTGGTCTGTTGCGCGCATAAACAGGCGTTGACATGCATCAAACCCGTATCCAAATGTCCAAGCTGATACTATGCAGTGCGGCAGGGCCTGCAGCACCACAGCATCCAGCAGCGCTGCATTGCTGCCAGCAATGCTGTAGTATAGCACCAAGGCTGCAACACTGTTGCGCCGTCGGACGACTTAGGTGGCTCCAGCTACTGCCCTCCGCAATCAGCAAATTGTGACGGGTGTGCAAGCATTGCAGCCACATCACACTCAACACCCGTTGCAAACATGCTGAGCTGGCAGCTATAGCAGGCTGTGCAAAAGCTGAAACGTCTCAACTCTTGCATTTAATGATCCACCCAAAGCAAGGCACACTCACAACTGGTTTAAGATTCAGAAACCTGCAATGGATTGGCTTCCAGACAGCATGTTGCAACATGTGAAGGCCAGGTAGGCGATACACTCCTGACCGCCACGCATACAGCTGCAGCTGGGATTCAGTGTGAAGGGAATTGCCCCTGCGACCCACCAGAGCCTACTGGCTGAACACTTCATACTATCAGGCTGCTTTACAGGTGATATACAGCTACCGCTTGGCTGCGGCACCCTGGACACACTGGGTGGCTCGGTCAACCTGAAACAGCAGCACTGACCCTATACATGGCCAGCCGCTGGCCATTGATAACGGGAGTGAATGACGTGAACATCATATATTCCCTCTAGCTACATGCTCCGTCAAGTCACTGGAGCAGTGCCAGCAATGTCCTTAGGGCATGCAAGTTGCTTTCGCCCAATTCAATCATGATGGTTGTACTGCACATCATCTGCATGCTGGGTCTACACACATGCACATGTAAGTTGAACCGGCTGTTGTTAAAACCTGACAGGCAACAGGCTAGTGCGCTAATAGCATCCTGTACGGCCAATCAACAAATCACTGCAGCGCGTGCAGCTGCATCAACAATCGCGGATGCCGTTCGCAGCAATGTCAGCAGCACCCAGCAGCACTGCAACAGCCCGTGTGAAAAGCAATTACAAGCAGCGCTGCAACACCTGGCCTGTCTACAGAAAACTAGACGCCTTGTTCTGACACCACAGCCAGCAGCCACAGCCTGTCCACGGTGCAAATGAGTCAAAGCCCTAAGGGCAAATATGAACCAGCACGCTGTGCGGCCAACAACTGACATGTAAGCAGCCTATAGCCGCATCATCCCCAGATGCCAATCACAGCCATAACACCAACACCCAGCAGCACAGCAACAGCAAGCAGTGCCGCAACCCCAGGCCTGTAGATCAGGTCTGTCTTACTAAACTCCTCCGCAAGTAGCGAGTACAGTGACACGTACAGCAGCATACCACCAGACAGGCCATTCAGCACTCCCTGAGCAATCAGCCACGGAACTGAGTCAGCGTCATGTGTGTCGGCTATTGCCAGGCCGACAGCAATACCAAACGGCATGCAAAGTGCAAACACAGCAGCCATGGAGAGCTTTTTGAGCATTGACAGCTGCGAGAGGGCTAGTACGCTGCCAAGTGCAAGGCCTTCGAGCCCCTGGTGAAACACCATGACAGCTGCCAATGTAACAAGAAGTGACGTGTTAGTTAACACGCCGATGCTGATGCCGATGACGACGCTGTGAAAGACGCAGCCAATCTCCATGGAGTAACATGTTACCAAGTGCTTGATGGTGGTGATGTTACATGCAGGCAGGTGGTGGTGGCTGTGGGCAAATGGCGAGATGCCAATGGATGCAGTACCAAGCTCGCGTTCGCCAGGTAGGATAACTACAGCCCCCTTCTCAACGTCTGATGCCTTCTTGCTGCTACCACTTCCAGCAGCAGCACTGCTTGAAGTGCCTGCGGTCGGGCAGCAAGCGTGCAGGTTGGGCACTGACTGGCTCTGGCAGATGTCTGCTTCTGCTGCCGCTGCCAGCTTGCTCTGCTGCTGCTGTGCCTGTTGCCTCTGCTTCACCAGCTGGCGCCCAGCTAGGAGGTAGGTGGCAAGGTAATCAAGGAACAGCAGGGACAGCAGGCCTGCAGGTGCAAGGGCCGCAGAGGAGGCGATGCAGCAGCAGCGCTAGCAGCAGTAGGTAAGGGGTTGAGTAGCAGGGTCGAGCATAGTCACAAATGATACTGCTTGCAAATCCTGATCCCTGTCTCTGAGTGGATGCTGCACATTCTGCTGGTGACAAGCATTGCTGCGTCAGCAGAGGTGAGATGTACGCATGTAGTTTAGAAGTACAGGACATGCTGTTCGTTAACATATGTATACAGCGCCGCCAACAGCGACTACCTTGGCAAGAGTCCAGCTGTCCCTGTCTCTTACTGTGCCCAAGCACAATTCACACATGCGATGAACAGCCAAGGTTACAAACACATGGCTACTGTTCATAAAACATTCCTCCAACACACTTGTTCTTAGTAGACTTCACTGCATACGGTCTGCGCTGGTTCCACTGGTGTATACAAGCATTCAAGCAAAGCTTGGCCAGCGACCCAACAGTTTGCAAACTAGCAATTCAATTCTCTGGCCAGGAATTGATCCCAGGTCGCACCTGCCACCACAGGCAGGCCCCCAGCTCCATGGTAGCCCTTCACCAGGTCACCCAGCAGCTCAAAGCCCTCAGGGATGATGTGGATCTGCAGCACACAGCAAAAAAACGCAAAGATCATTACCAAGGGGACAAATTCAAGCAGCCAAACATGTCTCCCAGCAGCAATTTGTGAGTATAAACACAGCCTGCATAAGTGAACCCAGTGTTTGACGCGCCTACTGCAAGGAAGAGCAATTGCTGCACGCGCATGAAGTTATGCAGGTAGCTTGGCCAAATGACTGCAGCCTGGCAGCTGTAGCAGCAGCTGCTGCGCACAGCAGGCTTGAAGCGCTCAATTGCACACAATGCTGCAAGCTGAATAGCTTCATTGGCTTATGAGTTTGCTGGAGGGCACTCACCAGGGCAACACCAAGGATAGTACCTCCTGAGAAGGCCCTCACTGCACGGCTAGTGATGCTGTCAGGGGATGCCATCCACTTGCCCATGAGGGGAGGCAGCACGCCAGCTAGGCCGCCAATGAGGATAACAGCCATAGCCAGAAGCCTGAGGTTGAGTGAAGACATGCCTCCTGCTGCTGCCTCACTGCCATGATCGTGCTCGTCCTCGTGATCGTCATGTGCATGGCCATGGTGGTCGTGCTCGTCGACTACTGCAGCGGCAGCCTTCGCAACATGATGAAGCGCCCGCATGGAGGCGGCTTGAATTACTGGATGCATCGTGCAGGCAACTTTGTTGATGTGGCTGCTGTTGTGATTTTGAATCGATCTCCCGCACGGTGGGAACAACATCAAAGAGCCGCCAATACACTGTTATAGGGTGGGGTATGGCATGTACAGCACTGGGTCGGTGTTGTATGGCACAAGGCATGGGGGCACACGCACACGCAGGACGCCGGCAGGTACACACGAGGTACATCATATGACAGTGCCTGTACAAGTCTTGCGGCTTGAACTGCTTGTCGCAGTTGCCTTAAATCACAGAAACATGAACTAACTATCGATAAAAGTAATCAGCAGACGTCTGTTCAAGAACCTCCTACCTAAACGCCCATGCTCCCGCTCTCCAGCCACGGTCATCTGCAAGGCTCGCGCCCTCGTACTGAGAATGTTGCTGTCCATGCATACAATAGAACTTTGCTATCCGTGCACTCGCTGACCAGGCTTGATCAGCAGTCAGTGATGGCAGCAGCAGCAGCTGCTCGCAGCCAAGGCACAGCCTGCTGCTGCTGTAAGTCGTGCAATTTGCTTGATAGTGAGTACCAGCTTCAGCGTGAATTGTGAGTACCAGCTGCAGCGTATTCCATATGCAAATGCAGTGCCCTGACAAACAGATTCTTTTGCTATTTCGAATCAAATGTGACCCTTCTGCGTGACCCAAGACCTGCAGCATACAGCAATGAGTTTCTGCAATCTGTTACATCAGCATACACCAGCACGGCATTATGGGACCGTCATCGCCAAAACAATTCCCAACACCACACATGAAGTGAGCATACTAGCACTCATTGGCGGTTACATCAGTGAACTGCCAGCTGGCAGGGATGCTGCCATACATAGCAGACCAGGCACCATGTCAAACTTCATAACCTGTACTTTCCCACACCATCTTACCGCATACATGATCTACCCTCTGACACACAGCTATACCTGACCCTGGCATCACTGCTGTACAAACCATGCAGCAGCATCCGTATGCGCTGCTTTCTGTGCCACTACACTACCCAAGCATACCTTCTTTGACACCTATTGAATACAAGCCAGTTGTGCCCACATGCAGTCTAGCGCTACCACCGTGTTGGCCCAAAGTACAGGTGTTTCTGTCACTACCTGGCACGCACACTACACGAAGGGACACCATCAACAGCTGTCGGATCTAGCTGCACAAGCAAACCAGATTGCTGGAATATGCTGTCAGGTCCAGTCATAACTCACACACGAATATGTACTTAATATTGCCTTGTAGGCAGTACTCACAGCCCAACTATGTAAGCAACACTGGGTATACGTACAACAACAGACAATGCTGGACATGCCAGGTGGCACTACAGCGGTCAAAAGTAAAAGCAACAGCACCCTAACTGCTAGGTTAGCAGGAAAGCAAGCAAGCACGCAAGCAGAGACACCCAACCCTTCCGTGCAAGGCTGCACACGCACGCAGTCAAAGTCAAAGCCGTCAACCCCATCACGTCTCATCACCGCATCTGCCTATCCGACGCGAATCTGCATAAAAAGCATGAACCTAAGGTGCCCAGCTATAGCTGCAACGGGCAGCTTGGTAATCCAACTGTCTATTGCGGGGATTGTGCTGAGCTGCACGAACGCGGCAGCATGCACAACATAAGACCAGCTGCTGTTCAGCTGTGGTAGCGCTATTGAATGCCATGTCAGAGTAAGAAGAGGTGTGAAGAACGACACCAGGACATGTGGCACAAAACCCAACCCGTCAAACTTCAGCTGTTGAGTTGAGTCCAGTAGCTATCTAATCTCGTTGGAGAGCACTAGCACGACCCATGCAGCCCCGTCCTATGACCCCTGCACTGCCCGTGTCACACACAACACAAAGCACGACACACCGCACGTGACGCAAAGAAGCACAGGCCGCCCCCTCACTCAAAGTAGAGCGAGTTCTCTGCCACCCTCCATTCCTGGCTAGTCCCAGGATCCACCGCCACTAGCACCCCATCCCCCTCCAGCCCCCCGCTACCGCTGCTGCCCATAGCAGCAGCAGCCGCCGCCGCCGCCACTGCGGCCACCAGCCTGCTGCTGCCAGGGCTCACCACAGCACCTAATCCGCATCCCACCACTGCCGGCAGTGGCTCTGAGGCAGCGACCAGCGAATCCGACAGCGCACGCCACTGCACACTGCTCTTATACAAACCCATGCCGTCCGATGCTCGCAGCAGCACACCATCACCATCGCCACCACCATCGCCGCTGCCACCACCAACCACCCCGCCACAAGCCGCAGCACCAGCTGCAAAGTCACTCAGCAACTCTGGCTGGCTGTTCCACCGCGCGCGCCGCCTACCGCCATACCTGCCACCATCCACCACTGCCGCAGCAGCATCAGCCATCGCTGTAGCATCACCACCACCGCCACCACCACCGCCTGCGCTGACAGCAGCACTGCCATTTGCACTACCCCAGCCAGGCAACCCCTGGTCTGACGCACGTCGCCTGCTGCTCTCAATCTGGCCAGCAGAGAAGCTCCCGCTGCCACCACTGACAAGTTTCAATGGACTCAACGCCTCGCTGCTGCTGCTGGCTGCAAGCCAAGGAGGCGATCCCAGCACACTGTGCTTCGCGCGGAAGCGCTTCGGGCTGCCACCCGCGCTGCCACCGCTGTAGCTGCCGCTGCCGCTAGCAGCGCTGCTGCGCAGCTCCCCCCCTGCTGCTGCATCACGCAGCCTGCTCTGCTGCGCCTGCACCAGGTTCTTGATGCTGGAGCAGCTGCTGCGAGTGGGACTGCTGAACCTTGGACTGCCGCTGCCAAGCCGGCTTGCTGCTGCTGCTGCTGCTCCCACACCAGCCAACCGCAGCTGCTGCTGCTGCTGCTGTGCCGCCAGCCCACCAGGGCTCGACGGAAGGTTCTGCACCCCAGATGACAGAGAATTGTTTGAAGCTGCACCAAACCCTGCTGCTGCTGTTGCCGCTGCTGGGTGAGGTCGCATAGGGCTACTGCTGTATCTGCCGCTGGTACCCGCTGAGCTGCCACTAGAGCCGGGTGCAGCTAGTGCTGCTAATCCGGCCCCAATGAGCATCATGCTCTTGGGTGGGCTGCCCCTGTTACCCGCTGAGCTGCCACTGGCACTGGCTGCAGCTAGTGCTGCTAAGCCGGCTCCAGTCAGCATCATGCTCTTGGGTGGGCTGTCCAGCAAGTCCCTTGCGCCTGGCACATCCTCCCTGCTTTCCTCGCCATCTAGCAGTGACAGGGAATCACAGTTCACACTGTCGACACCCACGTCACGCCCAGCTGCACGGCCCTGTTCATAGTGAACAAATGAATCCTCCTGGCTAGGCTCCTGCAGCAGCAAACTGCCGTCCTGCTGCTGCTGCATGCCTGCGGCTGCATAGCTGGCATCGACAGATGCATCCACGCTGGAGTAAACATGATGCTCATCGCTGTGGCTCACATCAAGGCTTGGCTCCTGCTGCAGGCCTGCTGCTATCTGCTTCCGCTGTCGCTGCCTCTGCTTCTTTTTCTGGTTCTTAGTCATCTTTGGCTGCTGCTCCTGCTGCTGCTGCTGCTGCTGCTGCGCCTGCAACTTGGGTGACGGTGCTGCTGCTGCAGAAGCTGCAGGTGATGCAGGCAGCTGCAAAGCACCTGCACCTCCGCTGCGCCTCAAGGCTATTGCTGCTGCCTGCGCTGCCAGTGACCCCTGCTGCTGCCGGTGCCGCTGCTGCTGCTGACGCACCGCACTGCCACTACCTGCAGCCAAAATGCTGCCGCCGCTGTCTGCAACACCTGCGCCCGTCATCGCTGCTGCTCCAGGTGAAGCAGATCTCGGCATGCTCATCCGTGCAAAGTCAAGTTCTGTGATACTGCCATACAGCACGTCATCATCTGCCAAGTCACTCTGCGCTCCGCCCGAGAAGCTGCGTACGCTAGCCGGCAGCGACGAAGCTGCACTGCCGCCAGAACCAGCTGCTGCTGCTGCGTTTCCTGCTGCATTGGTGCTGCCAGTACCCACAGGCCTAGGTGTGAAGTAGGGAGTACCAGCAGAACCCGCAGCAGCAGGGGTGCTTGAGCCATGCACCCTAGGTGTGCTGGCGCCATCGCCTGCTGCTCCACCTGCAGATGGGGAGCCGTTTGAGCCACAACTCGACCATGGGCTGTCTCTGCTGCCAAGCTGCGGCACCAGGGGAGTGAAGAACACTTCCTGCTCTTGGTCAGACACCTCCGCTGCTGCTGCACTGCGCTTGGCAGCTGGTGTAGCTGCCAGATACTGCTGCTGCTGCTGATCGTGAGCTACTGCTGAGTCAGCAGCACTGCTCTCCAGCACATCATTGTCCTCTCCGCTAGCTGCTACCCCACTGATGACAGAGCATGGGCTGCTGCCTGCTGCAGCAAATGATGCGCCCAGATCTGAGCTGGCAGTCAAGTCAAACGGCACCGGCGACAGCGCCAGTGGCAGCAGGCTACGGCTAGTCTTGCTGCCGCTGCTGCGGATGCTAGGTGACTGGGAGACCTCCAACAGGGGTTCTTGCTGCGGACTTTCCTGCTGCTGCTGCTGCTGCTGGGCTTGTTGCTGCATGCACTGCGGGCTGCCCACAGCGGCTGCAGCAACCTGCTGCTGCTGCTGCTCAGTGTGTGAAGCCTTCGCTTCTGTATCAGCGGCTGCTGCTGCTGCTGCCATTGGAGAGCAAGCGCTCAGCTCCTCACTAAAGTTTCTCCGCAAGCCCTCAGCAGCAGCTGCCAAGTCAGCATCACCCTGCTGCTGCTGCTGCTGCTGCGCCGCACCTCCTGCAGAGCCTGCAGCTTCATCTGGCTGCTTCTGCTGCTGCAGGCCCAGGTGCTGCTCTAGAGCCCTAGTCTTGAGGGCGGGAAGGCTAGCAGACTTGCGCAATGCACTAGCACCGCTGCTGCTGCTACTGCCACCTGCCTCACCAGACGCCGCTGCGGCCGCAGTGGCCGTTGGCGTTGCAGCGGCCACAGCTGCCTGCGCGCTTGCTGCTGCCGCTGATGCGAAACTCTGCCCACTGCCTACCAGCTGCTGTTGCTGCTGCGGAACCGCTACAGGACTTGCTACTGCGCTGCTTGCCTGCTGTTGTGCCTCGTCAGGCGCTGCATCGCTGCGTGGTGTGCAAGGTGCTGAGCTAGACTTGCTTGCAACGCCCAGAGGGCTCATGCTCGCTGCTGCTAGAGCAGCGGTGGGGCTAGCTGTGGGGCTGCGAGGGCTGTTGCTAGTGTTGCTAGTGCTAGAGGTACGAGGTGGCCGGTCTGCGATAACCTGGGTCAGGTAACCAGGCTCAATAGTTTTCCTGCAGCATTAAAGCACGCAAAGAGAGCATAATGTCAAGCAGGGCGTCGCTAGGAGTTGCATCAAGCATCAGTGCATCAAGTGCCATGCTTCATCTGCCTGTTGCTGGAATGAGCTCAGTTGCAGCTGTCATATCGTGCAGCAGTAGGGCCCTCATGGCAGATGCTTCACGTAGCAGCACCAAAAGCACCGTCGCATGAACATGCGGCACTGCTCATCTCACTGCCAGTACCTCCCAACAGCCCACACTCACCACTTGCCCTTGCTGCTTGTGCTGCTGTTGTTGCGCACCAGCAGCCGCTGCGCATCGCCTGGCGTGCTGCTGCCCTCCTTGGCATCACCTGCAGCTCCATCCTTGCCGCCTGCTGCAGGACTCGGCGCCACTTGCCTACAAGCACCACCACAGTGCAATACATCACCAGCATCAGAACGGCGGTCAAGCACACAACATAGGCAGACAACTACCTGCACAGAGATGCTATACACGTACCGTGCTACACACAGCAAAACGCGCTCAATCGTGCTCTACACAGCAAAAGAAGGGAAAGCCACCCTCAAGCAGCACCTCTGAAGCATGGCATCCTGAGGTCTAATCAACTTGCGCAGCGCCTCCCCTTGTGTCATGTATGCATACTGCCGCTCATCGACTGCAGTCACACACCCAAATCAACAGAACAAGCTGTCACAAGTCTAGAGGACAGAGAAGTATCACCGACTCACTTGCGCAGGAGCTTCTCCTCTGACAGCGCCTGCCGTGCAGCGATCGCGTCCTGTGTGGCCAGCGCCTTGGCGGCACCATGCTGGTCGCGCGCCACCTCAGCCCAGTACAGCTTCTTGGCCAGCTCGTCACGCTCAGCCGTCACAGCAGCAAGGCCAGCCTGCAGCAGCAACCCAGCAGATAGGCGCATAGCCGCATGTTCAAGAAATGTTCAGATGCACTGTGCAGCCATGCATCACAGTACAGCTTCTTGGCCAGCTCGGCACGCTCAGCCGTCACAGCAGCCAGGCCAGCCTGCAGTTGAATGCCAGCAGGTACGCGCATGATATCAATGGATAAGAACACATTCACCAATGCAGCCATGCATCACACGTTCAGCCGTCACAGCAGCAAGGCAAGCCTGCAGCAGTAAGCCAGCAGATGTTGAAAACACGCATGTTCAAGAAACGCCAAGGAGTATTCAAAATTGGTGCGCAGCCATGCATCACACGACTTGATCTTGATGCGCAAGCCTGACAATGCATTGCGCCCAGCTTGTTACAGCATGAACACCAGCATGCAGCATCATGCAGCATGTCATCGCTCAACAGCAGGCAACCTCAGCAAGCCCGCCCACCTGCGCCGCTGTCAGCTTGCCGGCCGACTCCACCAAGCTGTCTAGGTTCTGAGCAAGCATCCCCTCTGTCCTGCTGTGCATGCCAGTGGCCTCCCGCATCAGCCGGTCGTATCTCTCCCCGAGCGCCGCAAGCCTCTCAGTCGCTGTGTCACACGCCGCATCCGTCTCATCGAGCGCCTGCAGTGCAGCACAGCAAACAGCAAACCGCAGGTCATTCAATGAGCAACTCTTGCACAGATTGCATGCAACTGTCCTCTTGCACACTCCAACACTGCTGCAGCTCAGCCTGGGATGTCCAAGACAGCGTCTCTGCCACCTCTCCGCACGCAGACACACGACACCACCCTCGAACTCAACACTCAACATCAGCTTTACGTTCAGCGCTGCGCCTCCTACTGGCTCAGCTCCTCCTGCAGCGCCAGCTACGCGACTCACCTGCCACTCACACCCCTATGCACCACGCGCTGCACCACTGCGCCATACAAGCCACAACGAGCAACGCCTCACTCCTCAGCTCCTGCAGCCGCCTCCCGCCCATCACCTACGCCTGCACACACACTCTTCTATACTCTGTCACACGAACCAAAACAAGAGACAAGAAACAAGAGCCGCACGCAACGCACCGCCTCGCTCTGCCGCAGCTCCTCCTGCAGCCGCTCCACCTGCTCTGCCAGCGCCATGTTCTCCCTGCTCAGCTCGTCATTCTTGTCGTACTCCTCGTGCAGCTTGCCTTCTGTCTCGCTGAGGCTGTCCTGCGCCTCGCGCAGCGTGGCGCCCTTGCTGGCCAGGTTGGCCTTCAGCGCCGTCACGAGGCGCTCCAGCTCCTGCGTGGTCACAGCACAGCGGGCAGCGTGATATTATCAGATGAAAGATATCATCAAAAAGTACACAATGCGCCGGCGAAGGTTGAAAGGGATATTGAGAGGGATTGTCTTAGTTATACGCATCACAGTACCCTGTGGTGTTTGAGAGCAGCAGCAGCAGCAGCAGCAGCAGCGGGCAACCCAGTGCGGCATGCAACAATCAAGAGAAGGAAGAGCAACCCAAGACAGTGAAGCGCAGACATGGCCGCCTCCACATGCAACCACCACCAGCATCAAGACCTCATTACACACGGCAACACCCCGTGCTGCTGCTGATGCTACTGCGGCTGCACTCCCCCAGGCCAGCCAATGCTGCTGCTTACCGCCTTGGCTGCCTGCAGGTCCTGCAGCATGACCTCGCGCTCCTCCAGCAGATTCGCGCTCTCCCCCAGGTGCTGGTCCAGCAGCTTACACTCTTCAACCACCTCCTCGTGCGTGGACGTCAGCACCTGTGGTCACAAGGGCAGTACAGAGCAGCGGGGCAGCAAGGTGAGTCAGCAGTGAGACAGGTCAAGATAACTCACACTGGTCAACCACCTCCTCCTGCATGGATGTCAGCACCTGAGGGCACAAAGGCAGTACAGATCAGCACGGCAGCAGGTGAGTCAGCAGTGAGGCAGGTTCAACATAGCTCACACTTTTCCACCACCTCCTCGTGCGTGGACGTCAGCACCTGTGGTCACAAGGGCAGCACACAGCAGCGGGACAGCAAGGCGAGTCAGCAGTGAGGCAGGCTCAACACAGCTCACACTTGTCAACCACCTCCTCCTGCATGGACGTCAGCACCTGTGGTCACAAGGGCAGTACAAAGCAGCGGGGCAGCAAAGAAAGTCAGCAGTGAGGCAGGTTCAGCACAGCACACTCGTCAACCACCACATGCAATGACGTCAGCACCTGCACACACCAGGCAGCTTTGGATGCAGCCCAGAACAATGCTTCGGCGACCATGCGGCGCTAGTCATGTGCTGAGCCGACGTAACACTGCCTTGTGCTGTTGAGTGGCGCAGATATCGGTGATACGCACGGCGACAGGTGCGCATGCGCAGCCACACAGCTGGACCACACACAAAAGCTGGCACAAGGTCAGTATAGCTGGCGGGTAAGCCCTTAGTAGCCGCAAGCCATGTTGGCAACCGCACCTGGTGCTGTGCCACCACCTCTGCCAGTGTTGACTGCTCCTGCTGCAAGCTGCTGGTCAGCTGCTGCACAGTGCTCTCGTGTGCGGCAAGCTGCGACTGCTGCTCCTGCACCTCCTGCTGCAGCTGCTGCCTGGCCGCTATCAACTCCGCAACAGCAGCCTGCGAGTGCGCAAGCTCTTGCTGCTCTGACAGCAGCCGCTGCTTCAGCGACGCAAGATCGCTGCTCTGCTGCTTGCTCTTCACCTTGGCTGCTGCTAGCTGCTCCCGCAGTGTCGCATTTGCGTCCTGCTGCTGCTTGAGCTGCACCAGCGTGGTAGCATGCTGACTCTGCAGCTCTGCCTTCTCGGCAGTTGTCGCTGTCAGCTGCTGCTGCAGGCCATCTGCTTTTGCCGCAAACTCTGCCTTCTCCTGCCGCAGCTCCTTTACGCTTGCTTCTGCTGCTGCGTGGGTGGTCTGCAGGTGCTGCAAGTCGCTGCGCAGCTGCGCAACGTTCTTGCCTGCTGCTTCCAGTTCAGCACGCAGCTCCACTGCACGCTCCTCTGACTGCCGCAGCTGCACCAGCAGCTCAGCTATGCTGGCTCTGCTGTCTGCCACCTGCGCATCTGACGCTGTCAGCTTGGACTGCAGCTGCGCAATGCTCGCCTCTGCTGCGGTATAGATCCCCCGCAGCTGCTGCAGCTGCGATGACAGGTCACCATTGGACGCCTGCAGCGTCACCAGCTGCTCCTGCTGCTGCTGGCTGCGCTGCTCTAGCTGCTGCAGCTTGCTTGACTGGTCAGCATTAGCAGTGCGCGCTTCGCCCAGCTGCTCTTTGCTAGCCGACAGCTGCTGCTGCAGCTGCTCTCCCTTGTCCTGCAGGGTCGCCTTCTCGCGCCGCAGCTCTGCTATGCTGGCTTCAGCTGCTGTGTTGGCAGCCTGCACGTGCTGCAGGTCGCTGGTGAGCTGCGCGTTGCTGCTGCGTGCTTCGCTGAGCTGCTGCAGCAGCACCTCCACCTTGCTGCTGACCGTCTGCGCCTCACCCTTCACCTGCAGGCAAGCACAGAAGGAACAGCAGCAGCAGCTGTGTTAGGCACACACCACAGTGAGCCACGAGCACAAGCAATAACACATGCACCAACGGCTGCATTGGAGCTGCGGGCATCCTCGCCTGGCAAGCAACATGCACAACTTTGAAGCAGCTGTCACACTTGGCAGCCAGCTCACCACCACACCCACGGCACCATACCAACAGCAGCGCAGCATTACCCTATGTCTCCCCTTGCCCAGCATCACACCTACTTTGCCCTGCTCTGCATCCACCTGAAACCCCTGCAATACACCAAACAGAGCAGAAACCCAGAAGCAGCACAGCACCCACCTGCTTGCCCTCATGCAGCATCACTTCCAGCTTGCCGCGCTCAGTATCCACCTCAACACACGCAACATACAACAACCCACGCAATATACAACAACCCACGCAATACACCAGACGCAGCAGACCCCCAGCAGCAGCACAGCACCCACCTGCTTGCCCTCATGCAGCATCACTTCCAGCTTGCCGCGCTCAGTATCCACGTCAACCCACGCAACATACAACAACCCACGCAATACACAACAACCCACGCAATACACCAGACGCAGCAGACCCCCAGCAGCAGCACAGCACCCACCTGCTTGCCCTCATGCAGCATCACCTCCAGCTTGCCGCGCTCAGTATGCACCTGATCCCACGCAACACACCAGACGCAGCAGAAGAGAAACACAGCAGCAGCACAGCACCCACCTGCTTGCCCTCATGCAGCATCACCTCCAGCTTGCCGCGCTCAGTCGCCAGCTGCTCGCGAGCCTCACGCAGCTCATGGCTCAAGCTGGCCTTCTCACTCTTCACCTCCACCAGCTGCTTCTCTAAGCTGTTCACGTTCGCTCGCTGCTCTGCCATCACATCTGCCTTCGCTCTCGCATCTGTCACTAGCTCCTTCTCACGCGCAAGCAGGTCCCTGATCTGGCCCTGCTGCTCCTCCCCCAGCTTCTGCACCACCTCCAGGTGCTGCTGCAGCAGCCCCTGCTGCTCTGCGTGCTGCTGCGCCTGCTCCTGCAGCTGCTGCTGTGACTCCTGCTGCAGCTGCTGACGCTGCTCCTGCAGCTCAACAGCATGCGCGTCCTGCAGCCGCTGCACGTGATTATGCAGGTATCTGCGAGCAAGACGGGCTGCACCTGCAGCCTTGGCAGCCGCTGCTGCCCTATTGTGCTCTGCACGATCTGCTACCGCCACTGCTGCGCCTGTAACACCCAACAGCCTGAACCACATATGCTGCTGGTTGACCATCTGGCGCAGCGCAAAGCAGGCATCTAGTTTGCGGGGGTCCTTGCGGGCAGTCAGCGGCAGCAGCCCAGCAGGCACCTGCAACACAGCAGCGCAGAAAATGACGTCAGCAGCATATACAGGGGATGTCTAGGAGCAAGCAGGGCAAAAACAGCTGCATGCATAGCAGGAGGGCGCCGCAACAACTAGAGCAGAAACAGCTTGCAGGGTTGTGCACTGAGCACGTGGCTGCAGGATCCAAGTGAGCACTGCACATGATCAAACGAGTGCTGGAAGGACCCACATACACGTATGAACACACATATGCCAACTGCAAAGATAGCATTCTCACCTTGATTGCACCCAGCTTTAGCAGCCAGGTACCTACAATGTGCATTGCACACGCCGCAGCCACCACCGCTAACAGCGGCCACAAGCCTGCAAGTGAACAGCAGCAGCGCAAGGTTATATCAAAGCTCCACACCAAAATCAAGCAGCAATGTGGCGGTGCACAATACCTGCCCTTATACTGAACCTCCGATTGTTGGCGCAGCCTATGTCAGAGAGTATCAACGTGTTTCCGCCTTTGCAAGCATTGTGCGTCTTTGCGTGCGTTGCAACTCACCATGCTCGTTCAGCAGCTGCGCCATCTGTGGTGTCAGGTACACGCCTGGCGGCCAGATAGGCAAGGCTGCCGCTGCTGCCTCTGCTGCTGTTGATGCTGACCCTGCAGCATCACTCTCTACAGTGGTTGGCACGCCCGCTGCCTCCAGCTGCTCATGTTGCTGTTGCTGCTTCTGTGGGTTGCCCAGCGCGGCTAGTGCTGTGAAATCCAGCGGAGCTGCAGTGGCTGATCCCCCGTCTTCTGCAACAGAGCCATCAAGAACAGCAATGACTGGAGCTGCAACTGCAACATCAACTGCTGGCACTGCGGCCTCATTCACAAGCAGCACAGATGCTGTTTCTGCAGGCTGCTGCACTGCATCCTCTGCATCAGCAGCTGCTGCAACAGCATCTGCAGCAGCTGCAGCCGGCTGTATAGCAGCAGCGTTAGATGCTGCGATCTCCACTGCTTGAGCTGCTGCAGCTTCAGCAGCTTGCAGCATGTCAGCTGCCATCTGCAGTACCATTGCTGCAGCTGTTGACTCTGCAGGAATTCCCGCTGCATCACTGGCTGCTGCCAACTGCAGCCCAGACTCGTGGTGCTGCTGCGATTCTTGCTGTGCTGCATCTTGAACTGCAGCGCTGCTGTGGGGGTCTGCCTGAGAACTGTCTTCTCCAGTGCAAACAAGAGCGCTGCTGTCCAAAGCTGTCATGTTTGCTGCTGTTGGCTGCAGTTCTGTAGGTTCCATCTGTGATTCATTGTCCTTTTGCTCTGCGTCTGCTTCTACTCCTGCACCTGCTAGTGCACCTGATCCTGGGTTTGCTGTTGCAGCTGCTGGGTCCTCCACGGCTTGCAAGGAAACCTCAGCGCCTTTAACAACTGCTTCCGCCATAGGTATGCTTTCACTGCTACTACCATTGGTTGGCTCAATCACGCTGCTGCTGTTGAAGACAAGCAACCGTTGAGCGGTGCTGCTGTAGTCCAGCATGGATGTGTGCTGCGAAGCTTGATGGCATGTGTCGCAAACTGCGGTGCTGCAGGCAGTGCGGCGCTGGCTGGCACTTAACTGCGACCCAGCTGATCTCATAGCCTGCCACTGCACCTGCAGGTGGTCCACGGTGCTGCATCTGCTGATGCTGCTGCTGTGCCAAGCTGCTGCTGCCCAGGGGTGCAGCACATAGCATGCTGTCCATGCCGGGTTCTCCAGGCGCAGCTGCGTCGAGTTATGAGGCTGAGTGATGTTCCAGTCTGTTCGCAAGTCAAAGAAGCCAGTGCCCTGCGAACACAAGGAGATTTAGTAGCCGCTTGACTAACAACAGCAAAGGTAGCTGTCCACCCGGTCTGTTCGCAAGGGCACAGCTCGCGTGCTCACCATATGTTGACGGGTACTTTTGCCGCTTTTTGCGGAATGAACCAGGATCACCACCGCAAAGACCGCGACGACTGCCTGGCATGCCTGCCAACAGCTGTTGAAAGTCGCCATCTAGCAGAGCCAGCCTGCAAGTAGCGACATATGTTTTTCAAAGCTGATTTCTGATTGTTGAACGCACACTGAATGAGATCCCCGTCGCAGACTGCACTGTGGCAACAGAAACGTTCAGCAGCATCGTGGCATGTACTGATAGTAGTAGTAACGAAAGGACTGTGTAAATTGGTTGCTGTTGATTACACTCATTGTGGTCGAGCCACGTGTGGCCCCAAATTCGTATGATGTCACCGTGCAGTAACACCTGGCTGGCACCTGGTGTTCAAATCTGTTGCAGCCTACAACACCGTGGTCAACACATGTCCGTGCCGATACAGATGTATACCACAGTAACAGTCGTCATGGGCGTATTTGATGTCATAAGCTTGCTGGCCAAGTACCAGATCTGCAATGCAGTCAACAAAATGCAGGCAGTAAATGGCATGCGACAAGCGCAGCATGCACGCCTGCTGCCTCCTGCAACTGACTTACTGTGCTGACTTGACTTAATTCCAATGCCCTGCCTGCTAAAAAAGATGTAGGGGACCTGCGGGCAGCAGGCGAGCTGAGTTGGCCGCCAACTACAGTGTACAGTGTACAGTGCACAGGCAACATCATGTTGCCAAGTTGCCAGCAGACTAGCGCACGCAGTCAGTATGTGGGCTGCAACATTCATGGTACTGTAATTTTGAACACTCAGCACACTCGCTTGTATCAAGCTCGGCTATGGGCAGGCAATTGCACTCTGGCAACATTGCAGTACAGTACCGTCTGCCGCAGTACTGCCCACTAGTGCCCATGGGGTCTGGCCAGAACCGTGTACACGCATGACACAGTGTACCAACTCAGATCCTCGACCGCAACTTGTATACTCACCATGGGTTGCATCGTTTACAACGGGCGAAATGGGATCTTGCTGTCCTTCTCGCTATCCGTGCCAGGGTTGTCACCGCACAGATAGAGAGGGTTCTCTCTTTGCTCTCCTTCGCAGGACCGCGAGCACTTGTCGAAAACCTTGCGTGACATAGTTCACAAGTCATACACAGGTCGAGGCTGAAGATCCCCTTTATTGTCGGACAGATACAGATAGGTAGCTCTTCACTCTCGGACGCTCTGCTGAACAGAGATTGGAACAGGAGGTCAGCTTGCCACCGCAAAACTAGGTCTCCCGGGAACGCCTGTTGGTATATCAGCATGCTATCCAGGGCCAGCACAGGAAATGTGCGCATGCCTCCCCAGGCTCTGCCTGCAGCAGCTGCAGCAGGACGCAGGGCAGTGTCAATGCATGCTGTCCGCCTCAGCAACGAAGGTGTAGGTAGATCCAGGCTTCAAGATGCCAATGTGCCCACCGGCTTCACCTTTGGGGTCGAGCTTGAGACCTTCATGCCCTCGTCTGTCAGCAGCAATGACGTGCAGTCAGCACCAACACGTGCAGGACTGCCTGGCTGGCGCATCAAGTCCGACAACAGCATTGTCTGCAACCATAACTTGCCTTCATGCTATTGCGTGGAGCTTGTGAGCTCCCCGCTGTCTGGTGCAGCTGGGATGCAGCAGATCTACAAGTTGGTCAAGGCAGTCAAGCCCCTTAACCCAAGCGTCAACAAGTCATGCGGCCTGCACGTGCATGTGAGTGCAGCAGGCTTGTTGGGTGGCTCAAAGCCTGACCCTGTTCCACGTTTTGGGGGTTGTGACCTGCCAGGATGGTTGTTGATCTGATCCCCTTGAATCTGCTGCACAGCAAAGCAGCATTGCAGCCACAAGCTGCTCTGTGACAGCACCTTGTGCATTGCTGCTGTTGCTGTAGCACCTGCCTCGCCGAGAACATCACCTCCACACTGCTTCCACCTCTGCTGCCTCTCAGACATGCTGCTGCTGCTGCTGCTGTTGCAGGTCAAGCCTGCACAGGGTAACTGGAGCCTGCAGCAGCTGAAGAGCCTCAGCTACAACTGGGGGCAGCTAGAGTCGGCTATGGACCTGCTGCTGCCATAGAGCAGGCGCTTCTCCAACAACAACTACTGCAAGAGCAACATCGAAGCAATGAGGCAGCGCGGGGCAGCTGCCGGCCAACGCCGCAAGAAGTTTGAGGCTCTGAAGGACATCAACAGGGCCAGCAGCATTGAACAGCTCAAAGACCTGGTGTGCCCCACAGACAGGTGTGCTACAGGCTGTGTGGTGAGTCCATGGACAGTTTTGCTGGCCAGCACTGCCCGAGGTAGCATGTACACAGCATGATGGCGCTCTGGCGGGGCGCGGGTGTCAATATTGTTTGCATTGATGATTGGGTAACTGGTTGCATTATGATTATGATGACCGTGGACATGCTGGCATATGCTGCGGTGCCTGCAGGTACTACAAGCTCAACCTGCGCGCGCTCGAGCGCCACGGCACGGTCGAGTTCTGGGCAGCAGGCGGCACGCAGAACCCAGCAAAGGTGGCGGGCTACGTGCTGCTCTTCGTCAACCTAGCTGATGCATCCTGCAGGGGTAAGAAGGCACCGCCACCTCAGCAGAAGGAGTACGTGTTTGAGAACATGGTGAAATTTGTTGCAGAGCACACTGGATGCGTGGTGCTGCTGCACTGGCTTCCACGCAGGAAGCTGGAGCTCAACAGGCGCAGTCGCAGGGCTGCCGGCGGCACAGGCAGCAGCAGCAGCGGTGGTGGCCCAGTATCAGTGGCGGGTGGCAGCCGTGGTATGCGCGTGCATGCCTGCGGCTGCGGTTGTGCAGATTGCAGGCAGAGCAGCGGCGGCCAGCATTAACATGGGCCCCAATTTCAGCGGCTGAAATTTCGGAACAGAAAAACATGGGTGCTGTTGATCTGCAACACATGCAGCCAAGGCTTGGCGCTCACTGCAGATGCAAGTCGGAAACGGGCTTGCAGACACAGGTGTTCTGTCCAAATTAGTTCAAACCAATACTCTCGAGAGTACAGAGCTTTGTCCAACCACTTCAAACTGGATCGAGGCATGAAGCATGGCACCGTGCTCAGCATCGTGGTTATGCGCATGCTTGCTGCCGCATTTACTAGGCCGCAGTGTGCCACACTGCTGGCAGCATCATCACAAGTTGTTCCAGCGAGTCCCTGTGCCACATTGGTGACTCACTCAGTGGCACTGTCCAGATCTGATCTGTGACGGATCTAGACGCATATGAATGCGGCCATGTGCCGATATTTTCATGAGGACGTGATGTTGCTGAATATCAAGTAGATGATGATGAATATGGAAGTAGCCTGAGCAGTGTTAAGTTACCCTGTGGCGTAATTCAAGAGCATGACACATGTAGCTCTGGAGCTGCAGATCTCAGCTGGCAGCTTTCCCACCAAATCCGCATAACCAGCACTGTGTGGAGTGCGTACAGTGCACATGCATGCAGTGCACTTTACCAGAGGGGGAGTACTACTGGTATACTGGCACTGCATTTGTACTACTGGTATACTGGCACTGCATTTGTGCCGGCAGACACGCTGCTGCTCAGGAGATGCAGTGCCACAGCAGGCTGCTGGCAGCAGCAAAGATATCACCGCACAGCACCATCAAGTGAGTGCAAAGAGCTTCCCAAAGCAAAGCCATACGCCCTGCAAACAGGCGATGTTTTGATTAACCTGCATAGATGTGTAAAAGTACAACCCGTAAAGTGCACCCCAATTGAATCCAGTGCGCTGACTTCTAGAAAGTGCAGCCGTTGTCAGCTGGATCCGTGTACCTCGTGTAGCAGGTGTCATGCAGTTTGCCACACTCAGCCTATGCTGTGCACAGCATTCAAGCATGTCACTATCCTTGACTCAAGAAGTTCGTGAGTCAATGAAGAGAGAAGATATCACGCATGAACAATCCTGCTGAATGCAGCTGCATGCTGTGCATAAGCGCGTATGTACATCGGCACCACCAGAGCACCTCTCAACACCCGCACTGCCGCAGTGCAACGCGGCGTTGCACAAGGATGCTACAGACTCGCACCAAAGCCATCAACATATGCACTAGTTGCAGCTGGAACAGCCAGCAGAGCTGCCTTTGCTGCATTGTGTCAAAAGGGCCTTCATCTGAGGCAAAACTCACAGCACGCTGCTCCTTTATGATCAATACCCGCAACCCCACTACGTTACACATTGCCTGATGTACATACAACACAACCAGCAGCAACCAGCCCGCCATATGCCTCAACATGCAGCAGACAGCTGCAAACACCATGGCAACCAAGATGCAGTTGATTTTCAACCTGTTGCAATGCCTGACGTCACATTGACTGCATACCAACAACTTGAACGCTCACAACTACTTCCCAGAAGTGGGGGCCCCTCGCACCCCCCACACTCAATGACCAGCGGTCACTCTTTTGAGCTTGAGCTCGCCAGCTTGCCATTGCAATAGCCTCATCGTCAGTCAAAATCGTCCTCTTTTGCTTTGCCGGCGTAGTCACCACCCATCAAGCTCAGCACCTGCGCACATGCAAACACAGCAGCCACAGCTAAGCACAATCATTGTGAGCTGAGCTCATGGACATACAAGCCTCGCATTTGCTGCTACGCAAGCAGCCAGACCCTGGCTGTGCACCGCATACTATCAGCACGTGCAGCGTCTGCCGCGGCCTTTCACTCACTGTTCCGGCAGGTGCAGCACTTGATGACAACACACATCTTGCGACATGAACACGTCAACTAGAATGGAATGTACTAGCATCCATCTCACCTCTCTCCACAAGGGCTTTGGCAGCTGCAAGCACTGCTTCAGACACAAGTTGCGTGACCCAGCAGCAGTGTACCTGCAACAGAGCACACACTTGCTGTTACAGCTCGCAGGCGTGGCTAGGCACGAGCTCGCAGTGCAGCACGACAGCATGAACCTGAATGCCACCAGGAGCTTCCCTGGCCGTCAAAAACACTCATCAGGCCATGCCAGCTGTGCACTGTCACGTCACCTGCACACACTCTGCTTAGCAGTGCTTCCTGATTGGGGTCACCACTCCTGATTAAATGGAACAGGTAATGTAGCCAAATGTTTTGTAATGCAATGCTTCGGCCACCTGCTCCACTCACCAAGCGCCCTTGTCTATCTCCTGCTGCAGCTCGTTGCCCTCCCACACCATGGCCCCACAGAAGAACTTGAAGTTGTCAGCAGCAATGAGGCCCCCACCAACCTGCAGTAGTAGGTGGGTAGGTGCAACACAGGACGGTGGCAGTTGACTGGTGCGCTGCTACGTCTGTTTACACCATTCAGCAGGAACGGACAAAACAAAACAACAGTCAGAGGCACGGTTGCGCACCCGTCCTGCAGCTACCACTGATAAGCAGCCGCGGCATTGCACTTGTACTAACCAGCAGCGCATGGTCAACTCAAGATGTGCAGTCACAGGACAGCCCTTAAGGTGCTGCTGCTACTGCATATGAATGCGCCTTGGTCAAACCTGGTCAAACTTGGTTGCCACTCACTGCTTTGACTGCAGCTGCTTCACCGCCCACGTACACGCCAGGAGCAACCTCTACTGCACCCTCCAAGTTGTGGCCATGCAGTATGTGGAACACCTGCATCCAAGAGCAGTGCAGCGCAGACAGCCCGCATGCGTTGTGGCACAAAACAACATGAAGGTTGTTTGCAGGTTGGCTGCAACAAGCATGCTGCACTCCTGCGCAATATTGCAGCAGACAGCAGTGACAGTACTGCCAGCGTCTCCACGCAAACCAGCTGACCCCAGCACAACCCTCATCACTGCTAGCTTGCGCGTGCACCCCAAAAAAATATCAGTACGCTCCTGCGGCAACCATCAATCGCGATTGTCACGCTTGGTTGCACACCAAAGCAGCGCTGCCATGTGAACGGCTAATGCTGCGTGACTGCAGCGGCACTACCCAATGAGAGCCCCCAAGGACAGCAGCACACCAGCACCATGATGACAGATGCTGCATCGCAACATGCTGCAACTCTGCCACCTGACACCCAAGCATCCTGCTACCTTGAACATCCCTCTCCATTGCTGCTGGCTGATGCGTCCACTCGCATCTTGCCGCATAATGCATGCCGCTGCACTACACACGGCTTGCTGCAAACGTCTCCTGCATGCCTACATGCTGACACTGTGCACCTGGCGCCAGCACAATGCAGCGATTTCACTGAAGCTGTCCCTAAGAGTGATGCAAGCACACCCGCACCTCTGAGCCTTTGCTGCTTCGCAGTGCCCTGCCCACTACGCCACCAAACACTGCTGCTAACACGAGCATGCACTCACATCTTGTCGCACCATGCCGCCGCAGTACACGCGGTTTGCGGCAAACGCCTCCTGCATGCCGCCAGGTGCGCCTATGATGCCAAACTTGAGCCCTCCCCGCCCTATGCCCAGCTTCAGGCCACTGGGGCGATTCAAAATGAGGCCCACTGAGCCTGCAGGGGAGTGCTGCACCAGCAGCACCACTGCCTGCAGGACAGCAAGCAGCAACACAAACAGACAGAGCTTGATCCGAATGTACCTGCAGCAGCACCACTTCATGCAGGACAGCAGGCACAAACCATCACACGAGTAGAGAACGCCCCTGCAGTGAGGGTCAGCATGCATACGATAGCTGCGTATCCAGCATTGGAGCTGCATACTGCTTACGCATGCTGCATAACCTCCCCGCTGCAATGGGTGTTGCTGCCTCTGTTGTGCGAAGTGGTGCCAGTTCAGCTGCCACACTGCGCACTGCAGCCCGTGCACCTGCTGCTGTTGCTGATTGCTATAACCTGGCTGATGTTCATCTCCTTCCTCTGCATCCTCTGCCGTGCTATGCTTCACTGCTGCAAGTTGCCTGCAGCAGCAGCAGCACCCACCTGCCAGTACTTGTCTGTGTTGAGGATTACAGGGCCATCCCGTGTCGCAAGCAGCAGGCCGCCTACTTCTGGCTGCGTTGTGGCATGCGCCCACGTCTCTTCAGACGCAAGTGACGGGTTCTGCACCTGCAGCAGTCTGCTGTTCTCCTCTGACACCCTGCTCGCCCAATTCACCTTGCCTGCAAGGGCAAACAGAGTCGATTACGAGGAAACAAGCGCCAATCTGCTGCTCTGCCAGCAACTAGACAATAATTGCTGCTCGCTATTGAGCCATGCACAGAACATTGATGTGCAGTACTGGCAGGCAGATGCCTGCAAGGTGCCTGCTGCCTAGCCAGAGGCCCAACTGCAGCTGTGCTGTGGTCTTGCAGGAGTTCTGTGGATAGCACCCGTACTGTTTGCTTGGGGTGCGGCTGCATCAGCCTACCTGCATCTGCTACAAGTTTAGCCCTAAACTCCCGCCAGTCGCCTGCATACGAGAACAGCAGCACATGCAGTTTTAGCAGCATACCTGTCAGGAGTGCACAGCAGGAACCTGCACTGTGCAGCATCAGCCCAGGCCTGTACCTGCCGGCTGAGCAACCCTATTGGAACATTTGCGGAGCATACTTCACTCAAAGTCAGGCTATGATTGGCTGCAGCTGCTGCTCACCATACAGGGTGGGCGTCTCTGCTACTTCGCCAGTATCATCTGCTGCTGCTCTGATGCGAACCACCCGTCCCGATCTCGACCATTGTTGTCCACGATGCGCTATTTTACATTCGTGCGCCCGATGCACCTGCTGGAACGCCAGCATGTTCAATTCACGGCTCTACAGCATGCCCAAACGCTCACAGGCTCCTACGGTACAATTCTGGGCGCTACGCCAGCTTGATCTCGTTTATGACAAACGTTTTTCACTGCGTTAAACGACTCATTTGAAACAAAGGCCTGTACTGTCTAGTAGTCCGCCAAGGCAGCTCACGTGGCAGGTGTACACATGTGTGGACTAGACCATATACCCCAGCAAGACCTCGAGACACTTGGTGGACCGAACCTACACATTGCAGGGACACAGAGAAGGGGACACTGCCACCGTTACACACCATTTCGTTTGCCTGCAGGCCTGCAAGGTTTGCTGCATCCGCTTCCAGTGCCATCCAGCAAACTTTGGACAAACGGGCTAAAGGTTGAGACAAAAGTACGCAACATCGTTTTTGCCGTCAGAGTCTCAGTGTTACTTCAATGAGCTCGGTGTTTTGTATCGATAATACATATGTTAGTGCAATCTGTGGTAGGTGTCCCCAGGGTTCATCAGTACGTAGTACGTAGTGCGTAGTACGCTAGAGTACATGATAATGACAAACGCAGTGGTCCGCATGCAAACTTGTGGTTCAAGGTTACAGAACCAAGCAGGTCAGACACACATGCATCCCTGTTGTTGCCCAGGTCCATCCCCTCATCTGTCAGGAACTCAGGGTCGAGGCAGTAGGTTGCACCATGCAGCGGGCTGCTCATGTACTCCCACCGCTGCGTCCAAATGTCCTGCACCTCATCCATGACCTCATCATCCAGCTGCACCTCCTGCAGCCGCTGCTGCACCTTGTAGGCGTAGTAGTGGATCTTGCCGCTGCTTGGCACATCTCCATCAGCAAAGCGCAGCAGCCGCAGGATAGGGTCGCACACAGTAAACGCCTGCTCAGCTGCTGTCCAGTGCGCAGCGCTCAGGATGATGTCCTTGTAGGTGTTAGCGGTGTCCTGGAATGCAAAGGCAGTGGCACATGAGCATTGTTGCACCACAAATGCTGTCAGGTGTGGGGTCAACACTTCTCACAAGGGCACTTGTGCAGCCATGTGCAGGTGTGCTGCATGCGGTATGCAACAATGTGCGGCAGCATAAGGCCAAGTCAGCAGCATCACGGCTGCCATGCACCAGGGTTCATCAGCGTCACCCTATATCCTGTGAGAAGGGGGCAGGCAATGTGCAGTTAACAGCTCTGCAAAACTTCCAACACTGCCGCACCTTGTCAGCGGCCTTCATGGTGGCGATGGCGTTGTTCCAGTTGTCGGACACCACAAACTGCTGCAGCTTGGCCTTGACCTTGATGGTGCGCTCAATCATCAGCAGTGCTGACGCAAACCTGGTCTCACCAGGCTTGATGAGCTGCAGCACACTGCCCTCTGCATTTGCCTGGTGCTGCCGCCATGCCGCCAGGGTGTGGTGGTGGTTGTTGATGAAGCCCACAAAGCCCTTGGTGTTGCTGTGCACCTCCTTGAAGTAGGACAGGGCAAAGATGCCCTCCAGCGCCAGGTCGCACACGTGTGCCACACAGGGCGACCACGTGATGTGAGGGTACTGTGCTTCAATCAGGGCACCAGCTGCACGGCAGGCCTGCGCGTTGTCAGTGACAACCTGTGCATGCACACAACAGCAGCAGCAGCAGCAGCAAAATGACAGCAGTAGCAGCAGCGCAACAGCAGTAGCAGCAGCATTGAGTTGCCTTCGTACTGAAACCTGGTGCACAAGTTGTAGGTTGCCTGACAAGGGAACCAATTTTGTCTGTGCACTGCCAGTTCCGCTTCTCCTGCCGCACCTGCACACTGCATCTGCTGCTTGAGGCATGGCCCAGCTGCTTTGCATCTCACCTGCACCACATTGTCAGGGCCCAGCTCCTCAATAGCCTCCATGAGGCATGCAGCAATGAACTCAGCAGACTTGACAGTGCCGCTGGTGTTCACTGCTGTCAGGAACTTGGCGCCCTTGGGGTTCACCGCCAGCACGTTCAGCAGGGGCCTGTTTGCGGCATCACTCCAGCCATCAGAGCACAAGGTGCCGCCTGTCTCCTGCAGCCGCTGCTCCCAGGGCCGCAAGCTCTCTGTGACGCGCTTCTTGGCATCATCCAGCAGGCTGGTGCGCAGGGTGTTGTAGGCAGGTGGAGTGTAGGGGGCAGGCGCCTTCTGGACTGCCTGAATGAACTGGCGCAGGAAGGGGCTCTGCACTGTGCGAAGGGGCAGGCCTTCTGCAAAAATGAAGTCAGCCAGGGCCCTGTCAATAGCCTGTTTGTCAGCGCGGGCAAAAGCCTTGCCAATCTGGTGGGCAGCAGCCACAGCAGCGGGCAGGAGCAGCAGCAGCGGCAGCAATGGTGGTCAGCAGTGGCAGCAATAATGGGCCATGCAGTCCAATTCCACGGCAACAGAACATAACAACCTGCTGTAACAGCAGACAGCAAACGCTGCAGTCCCAGGCTTGATTGCAAGCCTCACCTGGCTGGAGCGAACGGAGCCACCGCTGCCAGTTGGCACTGAGCTGCTGCCGCCTGGCACACTCTCACGTCGCTGGCGCTTGCTTTCTGCAGCAGCTTCTGAAGCCTGACGCTTTCTGTTGCTGTCTGCCTGCTTCTTGGTCTTGGCGGCCTTGATGCAGGTGATCACGTTCTCTGGCACTGCTGTGCAGGCTGAAACACCGCTGCCTTCACCAGTCAGGTGCACATAACAGCGAGTGCCTGTGCCCTTGAATTGGAGGTTGCAGTAGTTGCACTTAAAGTGCTTTTGGCAGTGATTGAGCGTTTCTAGGACCTTGAAGTGGTCTGTTGGGTTGCTGCTGAGCTCATCAACCACAATTGGCGAGTCGGCGCTCATGCTGTGTCAATTGGGGTGCGACAGGGTTTCAAACTGCGTACGTAATATATATAATGCCTACACTATGGCGTAGGCCCTCTAGGATGCCTCTTGGTGGTCTAACATGTGAGTGACAAGGCAGTACGTGTGACTGCAAGGCAGAGACCACGTACTAAAGCCACGTACTCCCCCAATACGCGTACTAGTACGTAGAAGAGGGGTTACACGGTGTGCACAGGCAACTACGTTGCAACGAACACCCGAAAATCTGGAACGTCGCAGATGACTCAGCAAAACAGGCTGTCACTCAAGGAGACTCACCCCAGAAAGTCTCTCTGTGTGTGTAACTTGACATATGGCCTTGCAGGCAAAGCCGTCAGTCACAGCAAACGCAGTGTTGATGCTAAACAAAGGCAACAAAGGACTAGTGTAAACAGTGTCAGTGACAGCAAGCTGCACTTTATGCAGTGTAGCGGGCGGGCTGAATCCACAGAACATCACCCACCAGCAGCAACACAGCCTGGCAGGCGGCGGTCTGAGGTACGTACGTACTTTCACGTACTTTGGACAGTACGCTGCCCTGAAATCAACGTACTGATGAACCCTGGGACACCGTGTCCCAATGGCATAGTGGTAGCGTGGTGGCGTGTGATCCATGTGAGCGCAAGTTCAATTCCTGCTGTTCTCATACGGCAAATACCACGCGCGCGCATTAGCTTTAGCCTTAGCCGTCAGCCGCAGCCGCAGCAGTAAATCAAGAGCCCTTTCCTTTTGCTGCAGTGCCATGCCTGCAGTTTTGACTGCATGTCCCTGGTGTGTGTGGGGGGCTGATGCTTGTGTTCTGCTGTGGTTTTGCTGTGCTGGTGCCTGTGCTGTTTGCTGTGCTGTTGCTTTTGGGCTGGCATCTGCTGCTTGAGGGTGTTGTAGGCACAGCAGTGCATGCAGGGCAGAATTACATCATTCATAGGTTCCAGGATGGGGCTGCTCAGGATAGTTGGCAAGCTGCCTGCTCTTGCAGTTGTTGTGTGTCTTTTGCATGCAAAAAGATGCATTTTCAGGCCATCTTCATGCTGCTGGTTATGGCAGTTTCTATGATGTGCTGGCCATGATCTCGAAGTAGACATGCATGGCATTGCTGCCCTGGCTGGGATTCAGATTTAGTGATTGTTTGATGT